>RJWT010051410.1:0-10702 GCA_004365215.1 Cuniculus paca
TAAAATAAGAGAAAAATAATGTGTTGTTAGTCAGTAGCACATTCAGAACAATACTGAATTCTAAAATGTGTTATTAATATTGGTACTGAGAAAATAACATTATTTTAATGTAAAATGATAACATTATTCTCTGAAAAAACAGAATTATGAGAATAGCTTGAGAGAAACTAAGACTTTATCAATATTATGTTCTAATTTTACCTCTTAATATTCTTTGGTTGTATGTGAAACACAGCCTCATAATGATACACTTGATAAATGATGACTTAGCAATAAAACGCTAATACTATTTGTTTGCATGGCATTTTTCAGTTATCACTAAAATATAAAATGCTAAAAATTTTGTTTATTAACTGTATAAGTTTGATTTTTGATTAATAGAGTGATGAAAACTACTCTAAATATAACTATCACAAATATGACAGATTCAATATTTAATATTTTGTTTTTAAAGGAAAATTCAATTATAGATTGTTAACATTTTCTTTGTAAAACTGCAGTGCAAAAATCTTGGAGTAAGCCGGGCGTGGTGGCTCACGCCTGTAATCCCAGCACTCGGGAGGCTGAGACAGGTGGATCGTTGTGAATTCGAGACCAGCCTGGTCTACAAAGTGAGCTCAAGGCCAGCCTGAATGGCATAGTGAGACCTTGTCTCAAAAACAGGGCTGGGGATCTAGCTCAGCGGTCTAAGTGCCTGCCCGGCAAGTGCAAGGTCGTGAGTTCAATCCCCGGTGCCGGAAAAAAAAAAAAAATCTTGGAGTAAGTAAAGATCATTTCTAAGAATCTAGAAATTAACTTATAAGAAAATATCAACAAAGTATTTTGAGTATGCATTAGATTTTCACAGGATTATCTTTGTTCTTATTTATGGATTTTTTTGTTCAGAAATGGCAAGTGCTTAAAAAAATCATTGAACTTCAAAGATAAGCAGACATAGTAATAAGTGGACCCACTGGTGTCAGTGAGATTGAACTTCTTGATCCTTTTAATTCTGTAGTCCTTAAAATTAAATGTGAATTGTTTAGGATTTTTGGTATTCCTTGAAATGGAACCAACTCTAGAAGTTCTTTTTGGTAGATAATCATAGCTACTAGAAACATTTGGATTTAGTGAGACTTGATTAGAAGATTTCCCATGAATTTATGCTAATAAGAACAAAAGAACCAATTCTGCGACAACAAAATTATACTCTCTGAATATTTATTAGCATCAAAAATTAAAATATTATACTACCTGTACCTTAGATTTGAGGGATTTCTATGATTATGTCTACTATGGGCATTTTAAAAACTTACACTGTGGAGGCTGGATTCTAAAAGACAACATGAAGAAACTTACAAGTTGTGAGTCACAAAGAATTATTATGAACTTAGCCTGGAGAATGATCTTAGGTATACGAATATGATCCTAGGGAGTAACGGAAGTTTCATCCATGCATATAGCATCTTATTATCATAATAGTAAAGGTTACTGTTTCCTGATATAAAATATTTTGGCAATTTAGAAAGTTAAGAAATAGGTACCGAAAGAGATGATAACTGAAAGAGCCTCTCAGAGTAGCTGCTTCTAGAGTGTAAACATTCTCATATACAAACAGCTCCTCGTTGATTGAGCATCCTCGATTAGACTGTAATTAGCATATGAATAGCACAGTGGAATATCTTAAAGTAAATTAATATTCTAAGAACTACAAGAAGATACACTAAGATGAAATTGAAAAATTGTGACCCTAAAGAAAATCTATTATATCTCTCTCTTTCTTTTTAAATTAAAGTTTTTATAGGTTTCAAGCACAATATTCTAATCTAAAGTGTATGTTGGTTTCCAATTATGTGGCCTCTTATAGTGAAACAGACAGACATTACAAAGAACAATTATAATTTTAATACTATTTACACTGTGTCTCTTTCATCAATGCGTCTTAAATATATGAAATAGTTGCTTTAAAGCATTCTTGCAGCTGGGTGTGGTGATGGAAGCCTATAATCCCAGTACCCTGGGAAACTAAGGAAGAAAGACTATGGGTTCAATACCAGCCAGGGTACTTTCATGACTTAGTAAGACCTTTTCTCAAAAGAAAAAAAAAAATGGGCTGGAGATGTCACTTAATGTGGAGGCCCTGAATTTCATCCCTAGTATCACAAAAGAATAGAAAGAAAAGAAAGAAAGAAAAAGAAAAAAGAAAGAAAGAAAGGTTTCTTGTAAACAACTCTAAGCACCCTTTAAATAACAATGAAGTGCAAAAATTTTTTGCCAGTCATATTCTAATGAGAAACATGGAAAAATACCTACACAACTATATCTAATTTTACCATAACTCAGTGTTTCTCTCCATCTTCAGTGAACAGGGTATATATAATGAGTAAATGTTTTTAGGGTTGAACAGAGGGGTTTTTTAAAAAAAAAAATATTAGCATACATTTGTAATACCTAAGTACATTCATTATGGGGAATTGGTATATACACATATAGTTTATAATCCTTTTTTATTTCCCATTCCCATTCATCCTAATTCCCTCCGTGTTATTACTTCTAGAGAAAAGCTTCTCCACATTTCTCTGAAAACATCTTCCTGTAGCACAAAATTCTTTTTATTGTCTCAAAATAAATAGATCAACAGCCAGTGTGAAAGGAAAAATAATCAAGAGTAAAGAAAAATCACCATCACGCCTGGCCTTCAATTCTTAATTTGCAGTTACTTTCTATATAATCTTGGAACAACTGACATCACTGTAGTACAGTTTTTTTATTTGCACAGTGGAGACTGAAACAAATTCACCTGAAGCAAATTTTTATTTTATTCGTTCAATATAATTTAGGATAAGCTATGTATGTATAAATTTTATTTTTTTTGCTTAAGTATACTAACGAGAATATTATCATCATTCTTGGAGGTTTCCTTCAAGTAAAGAACAAAATAAGAGAGAAAATGAAAAAATGTACATATAACATATTATGTTGTAGGGGTTTTTTTTGTTTTTTGTTGCTTTTGTTTTTAGGGTTTTTTTTTTTTTTTTTTTTTGGCACTGGAAATCGAACTTATGACCTTGCATTTGCCAGGCAGGTGCTTATATGTTGCAGTTTTGTACTGCCTTGAAACAGTAAAATAGCTAGAGAATGCATGTACATCTGGAGGGAATATCATCGTATTTAGTAATACATGAAAAGATATATGATGCAAGAATATTGAAGCAGACAAATTAGAAATGCTAGGGCCACAAGCAGGATATGTATTTGAGGAGTCACAAGAAACCCAATGGGTTGGAGTAGAAATAAACAAGGTGAAGTGTTTAAAGAGATAAGAACAGATAAGATGTAGTGAGTCAGGTTGTTTTGAGAATCAAATGAGGTGACAGTATAGTTCTTAGAACATACAAGGTGCTGGGTAAGTGTTAGGCATATGTTTTCATAAGTGCTTTCTTTCAGAGAGGAATCATTACCTGAAATATTCTGGGAAGGGATAGCAAGGAGAATTATCAGTCATTTATGACAGAAGTGTCTTAAAATATTGAATAACTCAAATAAATATTGAGACAAACTTTGCCAAACCTACCAGTTTTCCATTTTAGCTAATTTTGAAAATGTTTATTTACTTAGATTTAAGAACTTCTCACTGTCAGTAGGGCCAAATCTATTTTATAATAAAGGTCTTGCATACGATGACAATTTTACTGCTACTAAATATTAATATATCACAGATTGAGTTTGTTACAAATGTTAGAATTGCTGTATCACTAGAGGCTGGTTTCTTTTTGTTTTCTTATCATATTATGCTATTAGATTTAGGAAACATTACAAATGATTAATGATAATCAAATAAACAATAGTTCTAAAAACGGTAGAAATAATTTTAAAGGAAACCAACATAATGAGTAATTTTTATGTCAATTTAAAATAAGATTTTTATATAACTTTTGAGTGTTCAAATTAACAAAGGTCAAAGGAAATAAAAATAATATCTACATTAGACAGCATCCTCATTGCTGCTAAAAAATATCTGAGCACTGCAACATAAAAGAGAAGAGGATTAATTTGACTCACTGTTTCAGAGGGACCAGTCCATACCAACTGGTTACATGGTAAAACTATTATGAAAGAAAGGCATGATGGAGACCTGCTCATTCTTGGAAGCCAGGAAGCAGAGCATAGAGGAAAAACATTGATGAGAAATATACCTTTCAAAACTGCTGCCAGTGGCCTATCTTTAACTGCTCCCCACTTCCTAACAGCACATTTAGCTAGGACTCTCAATATGTCAATCAACTGATGAGTACAGTGAACTCATAAAAAAGTTGTGACTCCATGAGTCTTATAAAGAGGTCAAGTTCACAATTAAGATTATGTGATTATAAGTTCACTCCTTGTCAACATGGTGCCTAATGAAATCACCTCAAATCATACTTAATCTATAAAAAGTAATTATAATAACATGTTTGTACTTCCCTATAACATGATGTACCTAACCTGCATGCAACCAAAAACATAATAATTATTTCCCCAAAGTCTCAACATTTACAGCATTATCTTGTATGAGATTCAAGGCAAAATCTCAGTTGTGAAACACTGTAATGATCAAAAAGCAAACATATCTTGCCAAGATATAAGGTACAAGGTAAATATTCTTATTACTCAAGGGAGATAGAAAAGGTTCAAAGCAGTGCACAGAGGGGAAACATTATGCCCTATGGCTTCATGTCTGGCATTTGGGGAAATAGTGGTAAAATGTGAAACCCAGGGGAATTTGTTGACCTCATGACAGCATAATGATGAGTTTACTGGATACAGCCTAAATGGTCTCTCATTTGGACTGGATCTGCTCACTGTCTGTGGCTTTCTTTCACAGACATTCCAAATTGTTTGCATCCCTGACTTCCTAGAGTATTTGCCTTACTCTTTTTTTTTTCTTTTTTTCATTCCCATAGTATCATGTATTACTCTTTCAGGGACTCTTTGCTTCCTCTTTTAGGTTTTCTTTTGAAATCTGGGTACAAACCTCCATCACCTCACAACTCCTGAATTCCACACGCAAAAACAACAGCAACAACAACAAAAAACCTCAAAACAAACAAGCAAATAAACATACAAAACATAAAAATGAACATCATATGGACCATGCTAGATTCTGTCACCAGTGTGAACAGTAGCCAGGAATCCCTGGACGGTGGCTGCAGTAACATCTGCATTCTTTGATGTCTGACAATGAGAAAATGAATCCCGAGGAGACAATTAACTATATGGTCTTTCTAAAATAGATGACCAAGGGACTCTGTCCTTTAATGAGAAGTTTGTATGGTTGTACTCTCCAGCCTGTAATGGGTGGAAGCATTCTTATTCCTGAGATGCCCTCAAAACATCATTGTTCTTGTATGAATGTAATTATTAAAAGCACTAATACCTTCAACAACAACCCCTCTTTTGTCTGCAATTCTATGTTATCTTAGTGATTTCTTTCTCATTGTGGAGACAAAATACCTCACACTCAGTGTGAAAGTGGGAAAGGTTTATTTAGCTCAAATTTTTTAGAGATTTCAGCCCTTAATCAGCTGACTCCAAGGCAGAGTGGTATGGCCGACAGACGTAGCAGAGATGAAACAGTTCATGGTGAGCAGAAGGTAGCAATGCAATCAAGAGACAAATCTCTTTCTGTCCTTTATGTTGTATCTAGGCTACCTGGATAAGGGCAGTACCGAACCAAGCAGTGGACTGATTTGGTAATCACCTACCTTAATCCTAGCACTTTTAATCCTAACAGTGGATCATGAATCAATCTCACACTCTAGATTCAGCCACCTTTGAAAAAGCCTCACTTTTGATTGCATGAGGCTTTGAGGAGACATCAAGATAAAAACCATAACATGTGTTATTTTTAAGCCAAATTTTAATATTTAAATCTTTACTCTCTGCTTTTCTTATTCTTACTATATGTCTGGGTAGAAGCAGCCAGTGGTGCTTATGATAGTGAGCTTGAACTGTGGCTACCTTGAAATTGCTGCTATGAAATTAGCTATTGCAGAGCCCGTAAAACAAAACAGATCTGAGGATCAGAACAGATTAGAAGATGTAGCACAACTACAAACACACTCAGCCAACTTATCATAGACAAAGGGGCCAAACATATTGACTGGAAGAAAGATAGCCTCTTTAATAAGTAGTGCTGCAAAAATTGACTTTGCACATGCCGAAGACTAAAACTAGACCCATGTCTATCACCATGCACTAAGCTAAACTCAAAATGGATCAAAGATCTAAATATGGAAGAGAAACACTAAAACTATAAGAAGACAAGATAGGTAGAAATCTTGATAACATAGGGATAGGTAGAGGGGTCACAGATGAAACACAAACTGCATGGGAAGTACTTCAAAGAATCAACAACGGGGTCTCATCTTATTAAAGTTTTCACATATCAAAAGAAACCACCAACAGAGTGAAAAAGACAATCCACAACAATGAGAAAAAATTTTAGCCAACTGTCCCTCAGACAAAGGAATTCCATCTGGAACATATAAAGAATTGAAAAAAATCAGACTCTCCCAATTTAAAAACCCAATCCACAAATGGGCATCTGAGATGAATAAATACTTCTCAGATGAAGAAACACAAATGGCAAATAAATATATGAAAAAAATGTCCGGCACCACTGGTTATTCAAGAAATGCAAATTAAAACAACACAGAGATTCCATCTTACCTCAGAAAGAATGGCTGCCATCAAGAAATCAAACAATAACAAATGCTGACAGTGCTGTAGGGAAAAAGGAACCCTTTTTGTTGGTGGGAGTGCAGCCTGGTGCAACCACTGTGGAAATCAGCGGGGAGATTCCTCAAAAACCTAGGATTGGAGGTCTTATTTGACCCAACTATTCCCCTTCTGGATATATTCCCAGAAGAATTGAAAACATCATACCACAGTGACATATGTGCTCCCAAGTTTATAGCAGTACAATTTGTAATAGTTAAATCTTGGTAACAAACCAAATGCCCATCAATTGAGGAATGGATAAAAATCATGTGATATTGTATACAACGGAGTATTGCTCAGGTATAAAGAAGGATAAACTTGAGGCTTTTAGAGGTAAGTGGATGCAACTTGAAAGCATACTTATAAGTGAAATAAATACGACTCAAATGCATAATTATCATATTATCTCCCTAGTGTAAAAAACTGAAACAGTAAATAAGATCTAAAATGTACAATAGATATTGTGAAAGTGAAAGTGAAAGAAACTGCTCAAAGGAAAGAACAACTGGGATAAGAGAAAGGCAAAAAGAAAGAAGGGAAAAGATTATATGTGTATATATATATATGTATATATGCACAAGTTGGATAGCTATACTATTTAATAATATACATGTATATATTATAACATCAAAAAGAACAGTTTGTGCTTCATTGTTTGATTTTTTGATCATTTGTTTCATGCCTATATCTTATAATCTGAATAACTATTTTGAACAATATGGAGTATACTAAACAGTGTTACCCTCCTATTATTTTGTTTTCAAATTCTGTACCATGGTTTTTATTTTTTTAAAGAAAAAAAGAAAAAAAAATCTTGTGAAATCTCAGGACATGTATAAAACAGACAAATTTTTTTCCAAAATGTGACATACATAACTTCTAGTCCAACTCCCAAGAGTTCCCATCTGTATCTGAAACTTCTTAGGCACAAATTTTGTTATTCATTTACTATCAACATTCTGTACTTCTCAACTCATACCAGAATTACACATTAAGCTCAGTTCATGTATTCCTAGGTTTTCTCCAGCCTGTAACTCCAAACTTTTCCTAAATTATTCTGCAAACCAGTCCCAAATGCTTTACAGTCACCTAGTCAGTTAGTCACAAATGGCCTCACTTCTCTGATATCAATTTTTCACCTTTTCCATTGATGACAGAACAAAAGAAATTTAATTTAGCTCATGGTTTCACAGTGTTAAATCTGTGGTAGGCTGGATCAAAGGAAAAAACATCACAGTGCAAGGAGCATACTAGAGTAAAGCCACACACCGCATAACACCTGGGAAGCTGACCACAAGGGAAGACATCACCAAGATGTGTGACCTCCAAAGTAATGGCCTAATGACCCTGGAACTGGACCCCACCTCCTGACAATATATTCAGCGATGAACACCGTTTCATTAATCTACTGATAAGCATCATATCCTCATAATCAGCGTTCTCCTAAACCAGCCAATTTAACAATTAAGATTAATTTCCCCAATATATTATTGGCACTTCTTGCACAAAAAGTATTTCACCCATTATAGCATTTATTCTTTATTGTTTCTTTGTAAATAATTACTGAATAATGATCCAGATGAGTTCCAATGAATTTCATATATTTATGTAACAAAATATGTGAGGATTATATGCATCCATAATGTTTTTGAAAACCAAATAAATTATGTGTGCAGGCACTGGTCACTAAGAACATTGCTTAAGGAATTTTACATCTTTATAACTGTAAATCTTCTAATTGCACAGAAATAAAGATAAAAGTGTGATTGCTTGGTATCCTTCTGGGTATACACATGAGGTCCCATTCTCAAGCTGGTCTGAGAGAAGTGAAGGAATTTTCCCTTAAGGTTGGGGGTAGCAGATTTTCCTGCAATTTCATTAACCTTGCAGGGTTTATTACTTCATCTAATAGCACTGGTGGTTCATAAATAATCCTCAAATGGTTACCTGCCAAGTAAGAACTTCACCACTTTTCAAACTGATTGACATAACTCATGATAAAAGACTCGCTGCCAAAGTAATGCATAAATGAAATTACTATACTGATTGCTTTTCAGCAGTCCCTTTCAGTTTGTTTGTTCAGGATGATCTGAGGAGTTTAATTTGATAATGTCATAATTAAAATAGCACTCCTTCATTGGAGAATTACAAAGCAGCACATTGAAAGATTTAGTAAGGTAAGAGACATTTTCTCATCTACAAGGAAAATTGCTCTCAAACAATTAATGTAATGCAGGAGAAAACTACAAGTTAAAAGCACAGAAATATAACTTAGTAATTATAACATAGTTGTTAGAACTATCATATATGTTAATTTGTAGTGCAGGGACTAACTCAAATTAATAAATTAAAAAGTGATTCTTTGATCTTGGAATAAAACCAATGCTTTTCAGATTGTAATGCTTATTTGAGAAGAACCTGGGCTTTGTGTACATTGAATAAAAAACAAAAATAACTTCATTTTATAGAACAATTGTGATTTTAAAATGTGTATGAACCAGATACAGTTTCTATTGGTTTTATTTTTTTTCTTAATATTTGACTTAACTTAGCAGGAAGACACATCATCTGTGGTCCAACCCTACCTGAAGTTCTGTCTACTAATTTTTCTGCTTTATAGAGATTATACATCTCTATCTTTACTGGCAGTGAGACAAAGGATTAATAAAATATAATAAAAATTGGTAGAAAAACTCTACTTTCTTTAAATATGCACCAACAAAAAACTTGCAATTGTTTCTTTGAAGCTGGTGGTTCTTATCAAAAGTGAAAGTTGGAACTCTTGAATGTCAATTGTTGGATCTGCAAGTATATTATTTGATATTCTTAGTAAAGATATTGAATAGCTCTGGCTGTGGATGTAGCTTAGTGATAGAGCACTCGTCTATCTCGAGATCCTGGGATTGATCTCTAGCATTTCCGAAAAAGAATATTGGAAGAATGTCAGGGAATACTTGTGCTGCACACCTTTAGGAAGTTCAAGAAATATGCTAACATGCCTTATAGCAATCAACTTTGATAATTTAAAGCTTCAGCAAAGATGATAGAGTGGCACCTCGATGCACAAATGTTTTTGTTTGTGAACAACTTGGTTCACAAACAGAAGCATTTGGCAAAATTTTGTTTTTGTTTTCAGACTCTGCATCTCTGGTGATGAACAAAGCCATTACCATCTTTCCCTCATGAACATGAATGTGGCCAACTTTTCCAGAACTGTGAAACTAATTAAGTTCAAAAACTGAGGTTGCCCTGTAATTCTAACTCAGTTATTGGGATTTCAAGTCATAATGTATAACAGAGTTGGATGCTCTGGTTTTTATCTAATATTCACCTTCACACTCACTGAAACTCAGGGGTCAAAATCATGACACAGTGGCTTATGGTCCCTATATGATCTATCTGCCCAGAGGGTTTCATGCTAAAGTTCCTACAGATATGCTGAGCAAAATTCCATAAATATCATCAGCAGAATCATACAGGAACTTTTTTTTAAACATAATTGTATATGTAAAATCATGTCTCTTAAATTGTGAACTCTGAAGAAAATTAGCTCTCTGTTCACTGAAATTCATGACAAGAAGGGGAACCTAGACACCATTATTTTATTAAGGCTGACTTAAGACCCAGTTTTTTTGTTTGTTTGTTTGTTTTTGTTTTTTTATTTTGAAGAGAATAAAACCAAGTGAAATAATACAGAATAGAGTCAATCAAAACAAAACAATGAATGTGATACATGACTTTGAAACAATATAAAAGGTAATCAATAATAACTACCATAATGCCTCTTGCTATCTTCAAAATAACTTTCCATACCATCAGGCATAATAAAATCAAACAAAACATAACAGAATGAAGCCAATCAAAACAAAACAATGAAAGCAATACAGGAATTCAAAACAAGATAATAGGAAAACAACAATGGCTACCATAATGCCTCTTGTTATCTTCAAAGTAGCTGCCT
>RJWT010051411.1:0-10731 GCA_004365215.1 Cuniculus paca
TAAGTACTGCTCTTTCTGAGTACTCCTCTTGCTAAGTACTCCAGGACATCTGCTCCTTCATTCCACCTAGGAGTTGGGTACCTGTGGCATTCAGACTCTCAGGTGGTCCCCAGCAGTCCCTGCCTCCTGGTGCTCATACCCTGGTGGAGCTTCCTCCCCAGCCCCAAGTGTGAGTAGGACCTGTGGTTTTTGCTTCCAGTCAATAGCACATGACAAAGAGCCATCCCTTGTGGTTATGTCACAGATGACTGCATGGTCTGTCTGTCAGCAGACTGTCCCTCTGGCTGGCTTTAATGAAGGTGGCTGCCACATTGGAACAGTGCATGTGGCAAGTTGCCTCCAACCAACAGTGGGCAAGGAACTGAGTTGTTTGCTGCACAACCTTCTAGAGCTTGGATCCTGCCAATCACATGGGAGGGTGGGAGCAGATTTCCCTGCACTGAGCCTTAGCAAAGAGCTCAGGTCCAGGTGAGTTCATGCACACAGACTCCTCAGGTCTGCTCCAGGGGTTTTGGTGAAGTAATATGCAGAGCTGACACACAGAAACAGAGAGTAACGTGTACTGTTTTGAGCTGAGTTGGTGACAATCTGTTAAGCAGGATTAGATAAATACACAGCAAAATGATCACCTCTGTTTTACAGGTAAGGAAAATGTGGCCTAGAGAGGTCAATTAACCTGCTTAAGGGATGCAGTCAGGAAGCCAGCAGTGTGGGGCTCTGCCACCCACCACCCACCATCAGGCCCCAAGCACCCTGCCCCTTCCATGTGAAGATCCCCACCTGGGCAGTTGCCCTCTCAGGTCCCTGTCCTTGGGGAATGACTGGCCTCTGACACCTTTCTGCTCTACCCGGTATCCCCTGGGGCTCAGAGGGGGCCAGAGTTTGTAAAACAGCATCCAGCTGTCAGCACTGGCATTTGTCAAAGGAAGTGACTGCTCATGGGCCCCAATGGCCTTCCCAAAGTGGACACTGCTTGGGAAAAGTGTGAATGTACAAGCTTGTCAGGCCTGGCCTGGGGAAGCTTGGACACTGGGGACAGATAAGGGACCCACCCTTGCAGTGGGCTGGCGTCTCTTCCTTGCCTACAAGCCAGGGCCCTTGGTGAATGGGAGATGGGGGCAGGGAAAGCAGGAATCAGCTGCCTTTGGATTTTCCTGTTTTAGGGACCCAGAGTTGGTGAACCAGGGAGCCTGGGGGTGGTGGGATGGGGTGAAGGACACAGACAAACCCCCTCCCATAGTGGAAGCCAGTGTGGAGGCATCAGGTGTGGAGGTGTTCTGTTGCAGGGTAGGGGAAGAGTGGGGCACAGTCCTCCAAGTGAAAAATTATGACCAGACTTGAATGAGATGTTTACCCTTTGGAAAGGGGCATTAAACAGTGCCCCTTTAGGCAAGGGGACTTGGTTCGTGGTCCTTGTTCCTATCACTATTGTCTGTGACCCTTAATTAAACAGAAATAAGTAATCCCAGATAAAGATCATACTCTGGTAGTTGCTAAGCAACAAAAGGGCAGCAGTTTTGTTGCCTAGAAACTGGAGATACAATGGTGAACAAGCCCCCATGCTTGCTTGAATGAATGGCTTTAACCATCTATTAAAAAAATACTTGAGCAGTGAGTCAGTGCCAGCTGTGCAGGCCAGGGAGAACCAGGAAGGAAGCTACACGCACTTCCCTGAGCCAGCAGACTCTCAGGCTGGGGAGAACCAGGAAGGAAGCAATCCCCCCACCTTTGCCAGCCAGCACACAGGCCAAGCTACCGGCTGATTTGGATGAATTGTATTGTTTGACTGACTTTGCAAGCCTAAAGCTGGTAGTCTGAGCAACTATTTTGAGGATAACAATATGCAATATAGTAACTATTGTAGATTAAAAAAATACTTGAGCAATTCCCAAGTGCCAGGTACCAGGCTAGGCTCAGGGATACAGTGGAAAAGAGGTAAAAATCCCTGTTTCCCTCATCTGACATCCTAATGAGAGCAATCAGATGATTGCTGTGTAACAAAGCACCCAGAATTTAGAAATTTAAGACAAGAATAATAGCTCACCTCTTGTACTGTGGTCCTGGCATTTGGATGAGTTCAGTTGTGCAGTTCTACCCATGCGATGTCAGCTGGAGTCCTTCATGTCCTTAAGCTGTGATTCAGATGAAAGAGCCAATGGCCTCTCCTCCTGGGCTTCCCTGCAGTGGCTTCTTATCCCTAAGTAGTCTAGCCCGAGTGTGAAGAGGAAGGCTAACTGCTATAAATCTTCATGGGGGCTCAGAAGTCTCAGAACATCACTGCCACCACATTCTAGTGGTGATAGCAAGGCCCAGGACCAGCCCAGATTCAAGAAGAGGGGAAAATAACTCTTCCTCTTGTCGTGAGGGGTGGAGCTGTGCATGGACAGGGAGGGCAGGGGTTGGTAGCAGCTGTTTTTGAAGACTCTCTGAAGATAACCATACACTCAGTGACGGGCATCACACATAAAGAGAGAAGAGGAATCTGACAAGTAAGTGAGAAATGCTGTTTGCAGCAGGGGTCTGGGAAGGTTTCCTTGTTTTGATAGAAATTGGTATTTTGAAACGTTACCTATTTCAGTTAATATGCTTATAGGAGTGTTGCCTGGTGAAAGGGTCATCTCCATTTTACACGTGAGGAAATGGAGGTGAAGGGAGGTAAATAACCTCCTTATGGGGGCGCAGCTATTGACGATGGGGCTGGAATTGGGAACCAGGTGATGACTTTGTGGCTTTTTTTGCAGTAACATCCCAGATGTTAATTTGACTTATGAGAGGCCTTCATTTCTTCATAAGTTGACCCAAGAAGCTAAAGGGACAGACTTGTCACCCCCTTCATATGATCATAAGACCCCAATTTGTACGTAAAATTTTGACCAGAATGACTGAAAACTCCTAGTTTCACAGCATCCTTCAAGTACTAGAGAAAAGAGCAAAAGATAGAATCTTTATATGTCCCTGCCTGGGGTGAAAATTATCCCTGGTTGACTTTCTCTGCTATAGGAAGCAAGTGACCGTAACCACAGCTCTAGAATAGACAGTGCACTTTCACCCAGAATTCTCATGAGTTCTCCAGGTTTTTTAACAATAAGGGTTCAGAGACAAAGGAATGAATTGCTCCTGGCACAGCACACAGCATGAACATCATAGTCGTGAGGGTCCCTTTGCTTCCCAACTCCCTCCAGGAGCAACAGTGAGCCCTCGTCTGGATGAATGTGTACCTGCGGTGAGCTTTCAGCCCTGCTGGGAAACCCTGGGTTCAGGTGACGGCACCCTGTCCTCAAGGACATGGGTGTGCCTGTCTGGTTTTTGCCCCAAGAAGCAACACCGTTTTTCTTACACTGGATCCCAAACGAAACTGCCCCGGGCTCTGTAGGGAAAACCATCTCTGTCTTCCAGGGCAGTTAACTATCTGACCATTTTAGCAGAGGGAGTGCAGGGCAGAATTGATGCTTTGGCCCAGGAGACCCAGAAACACAAGTGCCGTATAGGGAATGGTCCTGTGATGCTCCCTGTGTGCCTATGCTGCTCTAGATACCCTGCAGCTGCCGAGGAGGTAGGTACCCTCACCCCACCTTCATGTCTTTGAGCAAACCAACCTTGTGCAGGTCCCTTGGCCTCCGTCTTCCTGCCGTGGGCAGAGCAAGGCTGGTGCCAGTCTTATCCAACTTGCCCAGCAGTGCCCTTCACCACCCTGGTCTGCAGAGCCTGGAACGTCCACTGCTGACAGCCATTGTTGTCTGGGCCTTACGTGTTCACTGAAGGTTCGTGTGTTGGAAGCTTGGTCCCTCTGACATGCTGTTGGGAGGTGGTAGAACCTTTAAGAGCTGCTGCCTGGTGGGTCTCTAGGTTGTGGGTGTGGCCTTGAAGAGAACAGTGGGACTTCAGCTAAACTGCCTGCATCCTGGTGGCACAGCCCGATCTTACGCTGTTGCTATGACACAGAGCCAGGAAATAGAACTTTGTGACATCCCATTTGCTCCAGGCAATCCATGTCTCCCACACTCAGTCTGTGTTTAGGGGAAAAGGCAAGGAGGCCATCTTCAGGGCCTTTGGGAGGATGCGTGCCTGGTGGCTGCGTAATAAGAGAGACTGGTGCCTCTCATGCGAATTCTGGGGCCGGCGGCTGTAGCCTGCGTCTGGCACCGGCATTTGGCTCCCACCCATCTCTAGTCACTGACAGGAGGGTGCCTGGCTTTCCTCTCCTCCCAGATCTTGGGCGTGAGCAGTGGTGGAGAAGGGAAACCAGGAACTTTAGCCACTGCACCGAATGGATGGAAGGGGCTGAGAGACGGGGAAGCAGCAACTCTTAGCAAGTGAGAGCGGAGGCCCAAGGCAAGTCCCTGAACCCCCAGCTCCTTAGCTGGAAGTGGCAGGGCCAGGATCCAATGTCTCTGATTTGTCACCTGTCAAATGACATAATCAAAGTCCTTGTTATTGACGCAGGGTGCTTAAGATGTGGGTAAATTGGGTCTATTTGCTGCTTGGTGGCTCCAGCCACACAACCATGGGAAGTTTTCCACGCGTGACTGGCTTTCCTCAACTTCCTGGTGTGGGCCCTGTCTTCCTCTCACCTCCTGGGCTCCATGGGTCCTGTCATATCTGGACACAAGGCTGCTGGAAAACACCCTGGGATCCACTGCTATGTCCATTCGTCTGGAGCGATGGGGTCACGAGTCTCCTGCAGATTCTCGTAAAAGGAGCAGCCCCAGGAGCCCAGCATAGCCTCAGAGGGACTCTCAGGAAGCCACCTGCCCTGACGGACTCCTTGCCTGCAGCTGGGCGGAAGGAAGTGGTCACTGTGTACTGGGAAGTGACCTTTCCAGGGAGGGGAGGAGTCCTGCATTCCTGTTGCTGTGCATGGGCAGCTGCTCCAAAGGTGTCTGGGGACGTCCAGCTTCGTGGGAAGCCCCTCCATCAGCCTGTGGGCCCAGTCCTGCTGAAAGGGACATCAGAGACCGTCCTCTCTCTGACCGTCCCCATCTTCCGTCTCCCCTGGGCCTGAGACTCCTTTCTTCTCCCGGCTGCCTGGCCCTGCAGTCCACTCACCAACAGGATGGCCGCTCTTACAGCGAGGTGACCTTTCAGAGACACCAGGATTTGTTTAATTTTCAGAATCCACCTCTCCTCATCCTCCTTATCAGAGGCAGCGAGGCCACAGTTGGGAGGCTGTTTGGCATTTTTCCCTGAATTGTGTAACAGATGGGCCCGGGTCCTCTCCAATGCAGGCTTTTCTTCTTAACTGCAAGAAACAGAAAAGAAAGACGGCACAGAAGGGGTGGGGGTGGAGAAGAGGGACCTAGAGAAAGGAGGAAAAGCCCAGCATCCATCCATCAGTATAGTACTGGACTTGTTTTCATGAAAACCTCTCTCTTTGTGACTGTACTTTCTATTTTCAAAAGGTTTTCTGTTCACATCTCTCTTTATTCATGAATCAGCTGTTTGAGACAGGGTCTGGTTGTATAGTTCAGGCTGGCCTTGAACTTCAGGGATCCTCCTGCATCAGCCTCCTGATTTCTGGGATTACAGGTGCACTCCACCATGCCTGGCTCCATGCACGTAATTGCACCTGGTGTTTGCGGAGTCCTCATCACATGCCAGGCATGCTACATGTGTTGTTTCATCAAAACCTCATAACAGCCACTTGGGGCTCCTGTTATTGCCTCCATTTTATAGGCGAGGAATCTGAGGCACAGTGATGAGTAACTCACTGCTGAGAGCCACACACACGGTGTGGTGGAACAGGGGTTGAATGCAGGTTTGTGGGTTGGTACATGGAGCAGCACCAGGCCTGCAGACTTCATCTGGTCTTCACAATACCCTGGTGGGGAGAATGCATCCTCCCCGCTTATATGATTCTGAGTTTTCACTACAGCATTCGAGTCCACAGCCAGCAGACACCATGCTGGGGGGAATAATGCAATTACAGCAGCTAATACTGAACAGCATCTGCTGCATGAGATCCGAGTCCTCTATCATGTGAATTTATCTAATCCCATCAACCCATGAAATAGGTACTATTATTACCATTTTTATAGAAGGGAAAAAAATAAGGCCTGGGGCTATAAAGTATGTCCAAGATCAAAGTGCTGGAGGAAGTGGGTTTAACTCTACCATCTGGCCCCACAGCCCTCATCCCTGACAGCTACGCTCTTGCAAACCACGGTCAGCTGGACCCCAGCACATAGGCCTCCCCACCTTGGGGTCACTGAGCACATCTAATTACACAGTTCTGGAGCCTCCCACAGCAGCCCCAGGGAACTACCTACAATACCTTTTTCTGCCTTTCCCTTCCAGCCTCACGAGTCTGGACCCCCACGAGTTCTCCTAGGTTCTGTGGGGCACTTGAGGCCAGTGCTGACTTGTGTAAGCAGACAACTCCTGGCATCAGTAAATGCCTGCCACAGCCCTGCCCGCCTCAGCCGGGGAGGGGAGAGTTTCCAACAGGAAAGCTGTGACCAGGAGCTGGGCTGGGGAGAGGGGGACGAACCTGCCTGCTCTCTCTGTGGAGAGGAATTTGGGGAGGAAATCTGAGAGCCTGGTGGTTTGGCTCCGTCCAGAGGCACAAGGGAGGGTGGTACAGTGCTGTGTCTGCTTAGAAGTTAGGAGAAGGAGCCAGGCCTGGTGGTGTGCGCCATAATCCCTGCCCTGTGCTAGGCTGAGGCAGGAGGATTGCAAGTTCAAGACTAGCCAGGGTAATTGAGTGACTTAGAAAGGCCCTGTGTTAAAATAAAAAAACAAGGAAAAGTGATGAGGATATAGCTCAGTGCAAAGGCCCTGGGTTTAATCCCCAGTACCACGTATGTGTGCACACGTGCACACACGGAGTCAGGAGGACTATTGAATGGCCTTTTGCCTCGAACTCCCTCCTTGGGAGGACAGGTGAGCAACGTTTCTTTCTTCTGGCATCTGGCTCCCTGAGCACCCAGCAGTCCAGCCCTCTGCAACTGGAGGTCTGCAATGAGCTTAGGAGGAACAAGCCCAGGGTCGGTTTCATTTCAGCTAATTTTAGGTTTTAGCTCCCCAACTGGACTTCCTAAGCAGTTGTTTCCCCTGCTGTGGCTTTGTACCATCCTTGCTCCCATCTCCATGGATGCATAATGCAGGCACCTTCATATTATCCTGTCTTACTATCCGAGGTGTCCGGAGTCTCCTGATTGCAAGCAGAAGGAAATGCGCTTGCTGAGCAGGTCCTATGTGCCCGGTGCTGCCCTAGGAGCAGGGACACAGCTCTCTGTGCTGTGGAGGGTGACCAAGTCCATGTCAATGACTCTCAAGAGAAGCAGGAGCCAGGGAGTTGCTTTACAACAACTCTGTTATTGTAACCTTTCCCAGTTTTATTCATCTCTTTAATTGGGCCAATGTTATCCTTCGTTTGGAAATTACCCAATCTGAAAACTTTACTCTTGCTTGATGAAGCAGCAGGAAGGAAATGCAGATACGAGGTTGGCTGCTTTAAGGATTGTCCACGCTCTAATCAAGTGGCCCTTTAACTCTCCTGTCCAGCAGCCTTCGCAGCGCCCTCCACACACACACGCGTGCGCGCGCGCACACACACACACACACTTCCTTCGGAACTCTGGCTGGGGGTGCCTGAGTTGTACAGGACAGGAATTCTTCAGTCTTGATGTCTTACCTGAAGATTTCTTTTTCAAACATAGCCTATTTTTGGGGGGGTGGAGGGGTTGTGCATGTAGTGGCATCTTACATGTTCCAAAAGTCCTGATGGAAGTGTCAGGAACACAAGGGCTTACTACGTGCCAAGAACTTGGCTAATCTGCCCCGTGAGTCCAGCAGGGAGATGCTAGTACTTCCAGGAACTTGGAAGGAAACTGAGGCTCGGCAATGTTGGAAAATTTGCCCAAGGTCCCACGGTTAGCTCTTCACAGCGGTGGCACCTGAATCACACAGTCTGATTTCCTCCCAGCCCCTAAATCACCTCTCTCTGTCCCAAATTGGGGCAGTTACCTTGAAATGGCCTGGAATTGTAGAAGCCACGAAACCACACTGCCAGGATCTTTGGGGACTGAGTCAACTGCTACAGGAAAACTTATTCCCCACCTGTTGTCCTAGGGGAGAGGGGGAAGTGCGGGAGATCTGATCCTTGAAGGTGATGATTTGCTGCAGTTACAGTGGACACCAGATCTGGACCTGCCCCATTCCTGCACCTGGGGTGACCCTCAACTTGCTTCTCCATGAAGTGTGAGTCTCGCCACCTTCTCTCTTAGCTTGAGGATCAAATGAGAGCTTGAAAGAAAAAAAGGGACAAGCCTATAAGAGAGGGATGTCAGAAGCGTAAGACACACGGGTGTGGGAACAACCCCTCAGGTGGCCTGATGCTGTCGGAGGTGTGCAAAGCAGAAGTCCTCACACCCCACTGTTGGGAGGGTCTAAGCCACTCGGGATGCCAGGTTGACCTGTTGGAATCCATGTGTCGATCTCTATATTCCGGCCCTGCAATTCCACTCCCAGCACCTGCAGACACACCCGAGGAAGTCAGAGCAGCTGTGGTGTCCTAATCCCAAACTGGGAGCTACCAGGTCCCCAAAGCTGAAGGGATACACTGTGAGCCGTTCATGTAACATCATAACCATTCAATTATAATAATCAAACCACATGCTGCTAGGCTGTGGATCAGGGAAAGGTCGCAATGTGGCCAGATTTGAAGGGTGACCTAGCAAGAGTACAGCGACCAAGACAGAGAGGGAGTCCATGTAGCCATGACAGACCAAGCCACAGAACCGATGTGTTAAGGAGTGAGTGGTCACTTACGTAAAATCCATGTAATAGGACCCAACTTTGGCAAGACTTTCAATGAGAACAGCATTTCTCCTTGGTCGTCACCACCTGCGTAAGGAGAGGCCTGCACTTTGCGCCAGTTCTGAAGGCAAAGCTCATTTCTGGGCATCTCTCCTGCCCATGCCTGTTCTCACTTCTGCTCCCCTGGAGCCAAATGGGAAGCTCTGGGACCGTTTCCAAGACGGAGGTCTTCGAGTCAACGATGAGCATTCACCTGTTCTCGCACCTTGCTTTAAGCCCAGATGGAAAGGTGGGATAGCACAGTAGTTGGGTGTTCTGCATCTGGGTCAGATGGCTCAAGTTCACACATGAGCCACGGCTTATCAGTGTCCTTGGGGTGAGTGATGTAACCTGTGCACCTTCAGAGACGTTGCCATGGAGACTAAGGTTGGGGTGTGGGAGCTATTTGGCCTAATGTCTGGCAGCACACGGATTTTTGTTACAATGGTTCCTGAGTGTTGCTGGGTGTTAGAATCACCTGGGGAACGTTAACACCCTGATGACCAGGTCACACCTTCAGTCTCAGTGCTTTTGCTACCCAAAGAAATTCCAGGCTTTAATGGTATCAGCTTTGAATTCCTGAATGCCTCATCCCCAGGACCTTTGCACATGATGCTCTGGTCATTTCACTCTTAAAAAGACTCTCATGAAGCCTCCAGCTAGGTTTTTTTTTTTTCAGGAGGACAGTGCTAGGGATTGAAGCCAGGGCCTTCACATTGAGGTACATCCTCAGTCCTTAAAAAAACAAACAAACAAAAAAGAAGCAAAAATAAACTTCAAAAAACTTTTTTTTGAAAATTTCTTGCTAGGTTGCTTAGGTGAGGGTCAAACTTGGTACTCCTGCCTCAGCCTCCCAGAGGGCTGGGATTAGAGCTGTGCCCCACTGTGCCCAGCTGCCTGTGGGACATTTAGCTACTTCTAGGGTTTTTTCCCCCCCCTGCCTGTGTTCCTTACTTGCAGTAGACAGAAATGGGCTTGGCACCCCATAGAGGCCATCAGGTGCTCTCTGTAGTAACTCATCTACTGCTACGATGCAGACGTACACCCCTGTTCCATACGTGAGGAACTGGGCACAGAGAGGCTCAGCTGCTTGCTTAAGCTATGGTCACACAGCTGGTGAGCCACAGAGCTGAACTTGAGCCTAGGTGGGCCGGCCCAGAACCTGGGACACTGGCCTGGTCCAGACTGAGACAGAACAGCTGAACTCTGCTGCCTATGAGTCATGACCAAAGTCACCCCAAGACTCTTGGAGCCTTGAGCACGGTGAGCATGTTTTGGGGCCTTGTGCACGCCAGCCAGGTGCTTACCACTGGGCCCCACTGCTGCCTTTGTGATGCTTTTTGGAATGGATCTCTCTCCCATGAGGGAAGGACAGAAGGCTGTTTCTCCTCTTTCGTATGCTGGCTCGCACAGACGTGACACGGGTGGAAGGAGAGGCAGCCCGAACTGTGCGTAGCACGAGTGTGTCAAGGGGAGCACGAGTCTACATGTGTGTGCACACGAATCTATGCAGCGAACCCCTCATGGGAACCCTGCGTGCAAGGGACCCTCCCGCCCCCAGCCGGGCTTCCAGCTGCCTGCTCTGGTCGCCCAATGGCACCGCCCACCAATCCATCAGCCGACAGCAGGCTCTGGGAGCTGCGAGGGGCATAAATCAAAGGGCAGGGAGGAAAGGTTTAAAAAAAGGTAGTGGGGAGAGAAAAATCAGGGAAGGGGGTGGGGAGAAAGAGCGATAGAAGGAGAGTGAGAGAGAGAGGGGGAAGTGAGATCAAAGGCAAAAATTCATCAGAGATAACGGAATTATTTATTTTTCCTGCTCTCAGTCTCCGGGCCTTTGAGGGCTCCACGCTGATGTATTTGGACGTCTTGGGCCGTCTGTGCGCGGAGGCCACCCCAGCCCCCAAGCACGTTCCTTCCATCAGCGGCGGCTGCCCT
>RJWT010051412.1:0-10704 GCA_004365215.1 Cuniculus paca
GCCATGATCTTAACCAACTCACGAATCATCAAAGTGGGTTTTGCAATAGTTATTAGGGGCACAACTGCTCTAGTGCCTTTACTCTTGCTCCTCAAGCATTTGTCCTTTTGCCGTAGTCATGTACTCCACCATTCCTATTGCTTCCATCCTGATGTAATGAAGCTTTCATGCTCAGACACCAGGATTAATAGCATATTTGGTTTGGCCATTGTTGTCTCTACAGCTGGTTTAGACTCTGTCTTGATCCTCCTGTCCTATGTTCTGATCATTCACTCTGTGCTGGGCATTGCATCCATGGAGGAGCGCAAAAAGGCTTTTGGTACTTGTATCTCCCACATCAGTGCTGTTGCCATCTTCTACATCCCCATGATCAGTTTGTCGTTGGTGCACAGATTTGGAAAACATGCCCCTCCCTTTGTGCACACCCTCATTGCCAATGTTTATCTGCTCATCCCTCCTGTAATGAATCCCATAATCTATAGCGTGAAGACCAAGCAAATTCGCAAGGCTATGCTTAAATTATTCTTTTCTAAGATATCTTAGTGAAGTTTTAGGGTACCCTTTAGGAAATCTTCCTGATCCATATTTAATTATTTAGTAATGTACATTAGCACTGCACTTTGAGAGGCTTTCTACCCATTCTAATGAACTAGTAACTTACTGTTTACATAGTTTTAGAGTATGGATTCTTTGACAATAGGGACTTCATCTTTTGTATTTCTGACCCTCTCATGAATACTGCCCCTGGCACAGTACAGAACTGTGGTTAAGATACATCTCCCCAGGCATGGAAAATGAATTTCTACTTTACAGTCCTGATTGTCTCACCTAGTGTATAGGTATGTGACTGAAATATACTGTGAAGGTTTAATTAAAATTTTTTTGCAAAAGACACGTTGCCATTAATCACTCTTAAAATACTCTCCCACTTGGAATGCAGTTATCCCATTGTTCCTGACATTTTGGAAGTCCTTTTTAGTGAGTGTATTTATTAGGTGTGATTCCTGCTGCCCAACACCATCCAATGGAAAGCCATGCTTATAAAAATGTTGTACTGAGTCCTTATTCACTGGATCGAGCACCATGTGACTTCTTGCTCTTTCCCAATGTCAAAAAGACCATGAAAGGTAAACGTTTTGAATTGATTCAGGTTATTGAAGCAACCATGAAAATGCAACTAACGACATTTATAAAAGAGGGCTTACATTACTGCTCCAGAAAGTGGCAAGAATAATGAAATAAATGTGTTTGAAGTGAGAGAGGGTATTTTGAGAGCAATTAATGGTAATGTGTCTTTTGCTGTAAAAAAATTTTAATAATTTGGACATTCATTGTAGTTTGTGTCCAAACATTGTAGAGCAAGTAACTACCTGAGCTATGTACATAATATAGATTGGTAGAAGTCTAGCTTTCAGCAATTCTTCCAATTTGTTGGTAATCCATCATTCCCCTCCTCCCCAAATTCATGGTTTAGGAATATAAGCAAGCACTGTAAATGAGATGAAAATAGAATGAAAATTGTGCTTTGTTAATTCTTAAAAGAATGATTGAGGGCACTTTGATAAATGCTTTTAGATTTTAAACATATTTTAAGTGGGTTTTCTTCTAAATATGCATCTAAGGGTATGTCGTTAATATGTACAGTTATGAGATGCTAATCAGAATTTTAAAAATGATTAAAGAGATGGAAATGCTAATTACCCTTCTTTGAGCATTACACGTCCAATTTATCACATTCTTACCCACAAAATGTGCAATTACAATAATGTAAAAGTAAATATACTTGTTGCAATCATTGAGTTTTACATGTTTAGTTACTGCAGGTCATGGAGGGAAGAGACTGTTCTATTCTCTGCATTATCACTAAAGTAACCTGTATATGGTAGGTTCTGAATTTGCCTTGTGAAAGAACAATAAATTTTTTTGTTAGGGGTGGAAGAGAAGTGAAAAGGTGTTCTTAAAAAGTTTACAAAACACACAGGTAATATTGGAGGAAGATAAATTTATCAGCTTGGTAAAGGTAGTTTGTGGATAAGGGTAAACTCAAAGATATTCAGGTTTGTTAAAATTTGGAGATTTTTACAATTTACTTTTAATTAAATTTTTTGGGGAATTAGATGAAAGAACTACTACACTAGTCCCTTCGTGGAAACAATCAAGATACATAATGAAGTAAAGGCAAAGAAAGCCATAAAGTAGAATGAACTCTTGGGAAGCTTCATACACTGGGGGCCACAGAATATCCACTAGGAGTTTTCTAATGAGATTCAGGCAGCCTGAGATATGGCTCCTGATATATGCTGCCTGTCTGTGAGCAGAATACCTCCCCAGCTCCTCAGACTTCCTCCTGGAAAAAAGAGCAAGGACAAACACATTCCTATAGTTTGTAAGTAGAACTGCTGAATTCAGAGGCAACATTAGGCTTTATGTATACTGTTTAAGAATGGGGAAGGTACAAAAAATCAATATTAAAAAATCAAAAACTTTGTATCAGAAAAACCCCAATATTACAAGAATGGGGAAGATTTTATTAAGTACAATATGTTACATGCTTGTTGAAGGAAAACTGTGGAAGGTTTATTCTAAAATCTGAAATTTGGGGACATTTTATTCTTGGAGGGAGTGTACTTGTCCATGAAACAGTTGTCTTGCTGCTTAGAGCAGGTTAACACACCCATGACATTGCAGTATCTGGTTAATTGGGTTGCACTTCAAAACTGACACCAGTGGTTAGCCATCACTACCACCACCATCCATTGCTTTTTTCATCTTCATCTTCATCTTCATTCACCATTCTCAAATGCTTCCAATGTTCTGTACACCAGTCAGCTTATGAGGTGCTTGTAAATGCACTCATTTAATCTTTACATTTCATTGCTGAGCTACCAATTTCAAAGAATTGCATTCTGATGTGAGAAGCTCACTTGGAGATCTCTATCTAGTTAGTGGCACAGTTAACATTGAAGCTTAGGTTTTCCTCACCTTACAACTTTATTGCCAACACTTTCATTAGAGAAAAGAGTTAACTCAATGTAGTTGAGCACAGCATCTGAAGCATTCTCTTGCAGGGATGGTAAGATATTATCTTCTCTGTGAAGAATTACTATCAACAAATGAACAACACACAAAATGTTTCTTCTCATAATAGGTCAACATCTTCCTTCAAAAACTTCAAATGTCACACATATATATGTGCGTGCACACAAACATACATGTACAATATTCAGTTTGTGGAAATGAGTCTAAGCTCAGTGAGATTCTTCCAGTAATTACTGTTGTAATTTCAGGGAATCTGGTGTGGTTTAAGTAGACAAAAGTGTAACGTGTTGAGATCCTGAGCTGAGATCCAAATCCTTGGTCAATTTATAATTCTTAGACTGAATTAATATCAGTGAATATATTTTGTTCACCCACACTTTTTAGAATATGGTATAAGGTATCTGAAGTATAATGAAAAGTAAGTAATTTTCCATTTGCCAGTATCAAGCATAATTTAGTTAGAAAGGCACATATTCAAACAACTCATTATCATGCAGTAGAATAACCACTATTCTTCATGTAAAATTTAATAGGATAAAGCTCCACAGGTAGGAAAAATATCATTTGACTTTTTTTAGTAGAGGTGATGTCACTAAATGCTTCCTAAAGTAGTTTCATATTAAATGTATAAATGGTTCAGTGGATCAAATTGAGTTCAAATAATTCATTTGCTTTCAAAGAAGCAGGAGCTATATGAGCACAACACATCTGTATGAAAGAGTTTTCTGTATTTGGAGATGTGGTGAAGTTGGGAAAAATTCAGGACGATTATACTGACATGGACAAAGAGGCGGGATACTCTCTAAAGTTACTTTTATTTTGTCACCGCCCCAAATACCTTGTGGCTGGGCTGTGGCTAATTCAGGTGCTCCATAGCTACTCTGAGAGATAATTGCTTTGGCACAAGGAGGCTTCAGCCATGAGCTTATCACAGATGACTTTACCCTTCAGCCCCTTTGGCTGGCTTCAACCTGCAGTCCCTCTGAATGACTCTGTCTCTCTGTAGCCCTTCTCAGTCAGTCAGGATGATTAGGGAATTCTTCCTTATCCATGATCATCTTGTATAAGCAACCTCCTTCCTGTCCATATGGGTCAACTTAAGTCTGATTTCTCTTAATGCTGCAAGTTTGCAGAATAAGTTCTGGTAAAGGCTTTTCCAGGTGGTGTATTCTTGCTTATTGTTGATTTCTGTTTTGAGTACTTTGTGATGAACTGGTAACACCAAAGGTCACTGTTACAAGTGTGGCCAATGGCTGGAGCTGGTGACACTGAAGATGGTTGGCAACCAAGAGAGTGACAGAGAGCAAAAAATTTCCAGGAGTTGTAGTCTCCCATGAATGGAAGATTCCTCATGACCTTCCAGTAGCTGCCTACTGTTAAACTCTAAAGCAACTGAAGGTCACTTTCATTGAGCAAGAATGTGTAACTAATTGGTGACATTTTTGAAGCTGGCACAGGGACCTTTCCCTATAAAGGACCTGAAGAAGAGAGTGAAGAAGGGTGATAGTCATTAGGAAGTACAAGAATCAGCTCATGTCTGATTTTCATTTTACATGCAAGTGAGAATCCATGCTAGCCAGTGACAAAATCAGAAGGGTTCTGGTGCTAAGGAAGTGAGTAGGTCACAGTAAAAACAGATATTTGCCAGATTGGAAAGGTCCTTGACAGCTGTGTTAAAGAACAATAGAATTTGACTTCATGCTGAAGGCAATGAAGAACTTTGAGGAATGGCAGGATGATGTATTTTCTAAAGGATCTACTAGCACTACTGCAGTGAAAGTCTGGAAGTCCTTGAACCACAGGCCAGAGAAATTATGTGAATATTGTTATAGTTGGAGCATTATGTAAAGTAGTGATGATGAAACTGGAGGGTCATGCAAGGGACATTGTAGAAGTCAAACCTATGAAAGTGTAGGGATTGGATGGCTTTGACTGTGATGATAGGAGAAATTCTCAAAGGTCCTTAAATGTTCCTACTTACATACTTGTCATGTATGATTCTATCCCTTTGGTATGAATGGAGCTCAAGAGTATGATGGAATATCACCACTTAAATTACTGGATATGGCAAAAGGGTTCAGCAGTTAGAAGGTTTCTGCCTAATTGATTTTGAGTTAGACTAAAGGAAGATTACCTTGAATGAGTCTTACCTAATCACATGAACCCTTTGAAAGGACAAGTAGCAAGAGATTCCCCTGATGGATTTGAAGTATAGGGTTTTGTGGTGAGAGGACCAAAAGGATGAGACTGAGAGAAGCAACCAGGAGCAAAGAGAAATCCCCAGGTGACCAACAGCAAGAACATTTACCATAAACCACAAAATTCTACCAACCACCTGACCTGAATGACCTTGGAAGAGGATTCTGAGATCCAGATGAGGACAGAATCCTGGCAGAAAGCTCAATCTCAACCCAGTGAGGTCTTGAGTAGAATATCTAGTTTTGCTGTGCTGAGACACATTACTTACAGAACTGTGCCTTCTTTCAAGGAGTAAAATTTAGTAATTTTGTGTGAAACCATGGATGAATCACACAACAGAGTATGTTTCAATTAAAAAATAGAAGTCAAATTTCTATTATATGTAATGAACATTCAGGAGGGAAATAAAGATAGATGGCTCATATGTGTTACTGGTGAAGGACAAGAAATACATGCAACGGGGAAGCAGGGTTAGGAAGCAGTTATTTCTGAAAGTTATGGTTAGAATGAAGACGAAATCAGCAGGTTTAGATTGTTGTAAAGATAAAAATTCCTTATCTTTCAGAGTACTGCAACTTTATTCCACATTTGACTTCTTTTACCCCTCAATATTACCTTTTAGAAGTGCTACCTTTTATTACTTTGTATCTGACACTTTGGCATTTCTAAACTGTCTGAAATGCCGTCGCATTTGGATACGTTAATAATTTTTTCCATGATGATGTGCAACTGTCATTCTCCACATAAGCATTCTTTAAAGGAGCCTTTTGATGCCTGCCCTGCCACTTTCTAATATATACAGTCTCCATATTTTAAATGCAATTCCATTTTGTTTCCATTACACTGTATTTTATTCCTTTGTGTACACATTTGTTTTATGGAATAGCCTATTTTTTCCCTTAACAATCATTGATGGCAGGTATAGCATCTGATTTCACTCTGTATTCCTATAGTCCAGAATATGGTTTATACTCATTAGTGTCTAATGTTAAACTACACTAGCATCCAAAATTGTTTGAGAAACTATGTAGTAAAGGCTATTCTTTTCAGTTAAGATGAAGAACAGATGAGAAAAATGTAGCCTAAGAGACCAAATGAATGCAAGAAATTAACCAATGGACATTGCCTAGTCAGAATCAGAAAATATTCTCATATTTTACTCTCATCTGTCTGAGAAAACATGTATATGAGTAGAGTGTGTGAATAGACATAGGTAAAGAAAGACAGAGATAATCTATGTAATGTTTCAACTTTAGTTTTTCTCTATAAGTGATAATAGCTAATAGTGGGCAAACTTTTACCATAGTGAGAGAGTGCTGAGATTTTCACATACATTACCTAATTTAGTACTTAATGCAATCTTATGTGGTTTGCCTATCTTGCTTACTTGAGGTAAGGAAACAGAGGCACACATATTTAAGTAATTTGTTGAATAGTAGTCCAGGTTATAGACATTTTTCATTTAATAACCAAATTCAGTTACCATGACTAAATCATTAAATGAATTAGTCACTGAATGAGGAGCTGTATATAGTATGTACGTTGCAACATTCAGAATAAGGAAATGGCCAAAGGAAACTCAAACTTGGTGACTTTGCTTTTATCTGTGTAACTTTCATATGCAGTACTATAATGTATAACAGATCATAAAACTACAGTACTGTACTGTAAAATAAAATCACGAAAAATTGCAATACTATATGAACAAGGTGTACTGTACAAAAAAGACAATGAGGGTCCAAGGTCAAGATGTACAGAACTGTACAAAAAGTAAAAAAAGAAAAAGAAAACGACAGATTGTAAGGACGAGTGGCAGGTTCTAAGTCTGAGTAGCCCACATCTGTCCTAAATCTGAAAATCATTAAATAAATAGGTTGTTAAATAAGGAATGTCTGTAGTCCAATTGACACAAAATTTACCATTAAACGTGTAAGAAAATTGACATTATGAGAAGGTTAACAATTGGTAACACAAAACTTTCTATAAACTTGTGTTTGATCCTCCTTATCCTCAACAATTCTGTTTATGATTGTGTTAATTATCAAACGTGAAATATGATATACATATTACTTAGGAAATAATATTTCAGACTCATTAGTTGGACCTGTGCAATAAATGAGATGGAATGTTGCTTCCATTGTTTGTGTAAAAATTCCCATGTAATAGTTCATTTACAGATTTTGCTCCTTTTCTTAGGTATGGTTGTGCTTCTTTGTCATTCAAACCAATTTCCAGAAACTATTTATATCACATGGATATTGGAATTCAGAAGTATTTACATAATTAATAATAATTAATTTCACTTTGAATGACTAATAAACAAATGCATTTTATTTTTGCAGGGAACTCAGCTTGAGATTTTGCTGTTTGAGATCAATATGAAAACTTTCCCGAACATCACATCCTCTCCCATCATCTTCCTGCTAACTGGTGTTCCTGGGCTGGAAGCCTTCCACACCTGGATCTCCATCCCTTTCTGCATTCTCTATGCAAGTGCCCTCTCAGGAAACAGTCTGATTCTCTTCGTCATCATCACTCAGCCCAGCCTCCACGAACCCATGTATTATTTCCTCTCCATGCTGTCCACCACTGACCTCGGGCTGTCCATATCCACACTGGTCACCATGTTGGGTATATTTTGCTTCAATGCCAGGGAGATCGGTTTCAATGCCTGCTTGTCACAGATGTTCTTTATTCAACTTTTCACTGTCATGGAATCCTCTGTGCTGTTGGCTATGGCTTTTGATCGTTTTGTGGCCATTTCTAATCCTCTTAGGTATGCTTCTGTCTTAACTGACATTAAAATAGCACTTATGGGAATAGCAATCATCACCAGGGGGACACTGGTACAGATTCCTTTGGTGGTACTTCTTAAAAGACTGTCCTTCTGCCACAGCCATGTGCTCCACCACTCTTACTGCTTTCATCCTGATGTGATGAAGCTCTCTTGCACAGACACCCGGATCAACAGTGCAGCTGGGCTTGCTGCTCTCATCACAACTGCTGGAGTGGACTCCATCTTCATCGTTCTGTCCTATGTTTTGATCATTAGGACTGTCCTCAGCATTGCTTCCCCAGAGGAGAGGAAAAAAGCCTTCAGCACATGTATCTCCCATATTGGGGCTGTGGCTGCGTTCTACATTCCTCTGATCAGTCTTTCCTTTGTTCACAGATTTGGAAAGCGAGCTCCACCCTATGTACATACTCTGATTGCCAATGCCTATCTACTGATCCCTCCTGTATTGAACCCCATCATCTACAGTGTGAAGACCAAGAAGATATGCAAGGCTGTGCTGCAAGTTCTCCATTCCAGCATGACAAAGATCTAGACTTTTTTCTTCTCAAATTTTCTAGTCTTTGTTCTTGTGTGCGTCAATGGCATACAACAATACTATTCAGAAAGGTTACAGCGTTTAGGATAATATTTATTTTGAATTTTTCCAAAGATAATTGCAGTTTAAGAAAATTGAATTAAAAGAGATTATATACATGGGAGACACTCAAAAATATTAGTATATTCTTAAAATAGTTACAATGATAATAAAATTAAATCTTCATTATGAAAGACAATCTTTATCTTTAAGATTAAAGGTTTTTGATGACCTAGAAAACAAATGACCTAGTTTAATTTTCAAATGTGAAATTGCTTTGTGCTTTTAAAAAATGGAAAAAAGTCTAATTATTGATTTATATTTGTTCTTTACTGAAAGAAACATAATTACTCCTGTTCACAAATGAGAAGGAAAAGTGTATTAAAGTTTCAAGTTACCAAAACCCATCATCTAAATTTACTACAGATAACACACAATGTCCATGTTACTTAAATGTTGCAATAATTTTAAGTCTCCCTCTTGGTCTCTAGCCTTCCTGGGCATCTTTATTTAGCAGCCAGTATCATTATCAGTAAATGTACCATTGCCTTTTCAATAAATCTAACATTATTTGGTTAAATATTTGTCCTTTCTCCTAGCTCTTCAAGAGAGATTTTGAAAAATCATACTCTTAATTCAACTCTAATCTATAGTTTCTTCAGTAGTACAAATATTATGGGTAGAACCTAAATCTGTTCTTGTTTTGAGAAAACAATCACCTTCTATTGAAAAGGAAATTAAAATTTTAAACAGAAGTTTGCCAAGAAAGCCTGCCAAGGATGTCTGCCAAAACTAGGTGGCCATGTCCCTGTCTGGATGAGCCTGATAACAGAATATTCCCTCCTTTGTGTAATCCATGCTTGTTGAACTTACTGCCTTGCAACATAACTTGAAATGTTTAAGCTCCCTCGACAACCCATGATGTCACCCAACCCTCCAAACATAACATGAAATCTACCTTTATGCCTCTCACTTGCTCTCCCTATAAAAGATCCAAAACCCTGCTGGGCAAGGCTCTTCGGGGGAGATCCCAGTTAAACTCACTGGTGTGATAAACTGCCGCCTAAATCCCCTCAGTGCCATTTCTTGCTGTGTTCAGTCTGTTTTCATAACACTATTAAATTAATAGAAATAAATATAGAGATATTTTATAGTGCTCCATTTGGAAATTGTCCTTAAGGAAATATGAATGACAGAGACCATCAGGCTTTAGGTTATAAGATAGAATCAAATCAGTGATGAACACAGGACTAAAGAAATTCATCTGTGCTCCTTCCTTTCCTACTTTTTCTGATTTCATACATTTATCTACAGAAATAGCACTTAGTTATTTTATGAATTTCCCTTCCTTTATTAATGAATATATTTACTCAAGAAATTTTAAATACCTACAAAATGCTAGTAGACACACGCAGAGTTAGAACTAGACCTTTTTAAAAATTTTTTTATTTTTATTTTGAAAAGAATACAAGCAAACAAAACAAAACAGCATAAAGTCAATCAAAACAAAGCAATGAACATGGAACATGACTTTGAAACAGTGTAAAAAAAAGAAAAAAAAAAAACAAAGCAATCGGTAAGGATACCATAATGGCTCTTGTTATCTGCCGTATACCTGCCCATACCATCAGGGATAAGTAAAATCAAACAAAATACAGCAAACTAAAACAGCAGAAACAAAACAAAACAAACAAAGCAGAACATTGTAAGCAATATAGAATTTCAACATATTAGTGAAACAGCACTGGCTACCATAATATTTGTTATCTTCAGAATAGTTGCCTACACCTTCAGACATATTACAATCAAACCACACAGAGTAGAGTAAAATCAATCAAAACAAACAATGAAAGCCATACAGGGTTTCTAAACAAGATAAGTAGACATCCTTGATGACTGCAATTATATATTTTGTTATCTTTAAAATAGCTGTCCATGCCATCAAGTATAATAAAATCAAACAAATCAGAATAAAATGAAACTAATCAGAACTATGAATACAATCTAAATTTCAAATCATGATAATAGATTAAGAGTGGTCATTTCCTTCCCTTTTTAGATAATTCCTCCCCTTTGACTTTCCCAATATGTATTG
>RJWT010051413.1:0-10706 GCA_004365215.1 Cuniculus paca
TCATGGTCTGAGCCCACAAGGAGCTGCTGCTCCCAGAGAAACCAGCCTGGAGACGCGGTGAAGAGACCCTGGCTGATTATAAGGGCTCCAGCTCCACCCACACTTTCTAGTCTTGCCTAACACAGTGGACTGACCCGACCTCTTAGAAGTCAGGTAGACAAAGGGAGCTCAAGGAACCTACTTCCCAAGGAACGCAGTGGCCAGGAAAGCCCAGGGAGGCTTCGGGACGTGGTCTTCCCACAGATCAGAAGGGAGTGGGCTCACAAGGCATTTCAGCTCCTGGAGATATGAAAAGTTGGTCTCATGTGGGTCACAGAGGGTCACCTATGTTGAACTTCTGACTTATCCTAAACAGAATCTGTTTAGGGTGAGCAAAATAGATCTCATGCCCTACTCCTTAGTTAGCTGCCTGGCAAGCACATTACCAGTGTTTGTGAAGCCTATTTTCCAAAATAGCTCTGATCATTTCTTTCCCTTGAAACAAAGCATGTGAGCAAAAATTGTCCCCAAACCATCCCTCGGTACCATTTCCTGAAAGGTATTGGGAGGCTTGTTGAAGCCTAGGTCAGCTTAGGGTAGTAGGATTCGTCTCTCCTGGTCCTAGGACCCAGAAATATGTGAACCATCTCCAGAGGATTTTGGAGTGATTGGCTGAACCTTGGTCTGGCTACAGGCCCACAGAATGCAGTAAGGCTGAGTCTAGCAGATGGAGCTTTGTATGGACTGTATTTTCAGTGTCTAGGAAAGATTTGTTAGAAAAAGAGATGGACCATTTCTCTCAGTTGTTTATTTCTTGATTGTCATTAAAAAGTACATAATGTAAAATTTACCATCATAATAATTTTAAGTGTTAACTCAGCATATCTTGCTATGCGAGGCAGATCTCTTACAAAACTGAAGCTCTAGACCCCTTCAACAACTTCCCTCCCAGTGTAAAGCCCCATCAACAATGCTCCTCTAAGCGTCTGAACTATATTACCTACCATCTATAAAATGGATTATGCAGCGTTTGTATTTTTGAGACTAACTCACTCCACTTAGCACGTTGCCCTCATGCTTTATCCAAGCTGTAGCATCTGATAAGTTTGCCTTCTATTAAAAGACTATTATTCAATATATTTATATACCAAATTTTTCTACTTTAGTTTTCTGGAATGGGAATGGAGCACACACCCTTCTCTGTGTTACACAGGTGCTCTCCCGCTGAAGTACAGCCACAGAATCTCATTTTGTTTACCCAATTCAACCAGTGATGGACATTCAGGTTGCTTGCTCTGAGCAAGAATGGATACCACTCCAGTATACTGTATGTAGTTGTGCAAATGCCCTCTAACTTTATGCAGAGTTTTGTCTGTCTATAATTAATATATCTGTGTACACATATGCTTATGTAAAAGTGTGCATAAATTGTAAGTGTTCAGTTTGAGGAATTTTCACAAAATGAGAAAACCCAAGAAATCAGCCAAAAACCAGGTAATGGCACATCTCTGCTCTGTCTCCTTCTCCCTATGTTGACCACCACCCTGCTACACACCCATAAAAGGGAGCCGGTCTCCTTCATTTAACAGCCAAGACTCATCTTGCGGGTTTTTGTATTTTACATAAGTGAAATAATACAGAGGGTGTTCTTTCTGTGTCGATTCCTTCACTTCACACTGTGCTTGTGAGATTCTTCTACATCGTGTACATCCATTCATTTGCCCTCTTTTCAACACAGCATTCCATCCACCAATATACCAGAGCTCTTTAAAATTTCTGCTATAGACTGACCGTAGAGTTTTTGCCAGTTATTCATTTATTACCTCTACTTTCCAAATACACAATTTTCCCCACTTTGTGAAAATAGAGATGGAAGCCTCTAAATTATTTTCTTTTCCTGTTAGCACCAAAGCTTTGTCAGTAAAGAGGAATGGGGCTGGGGTATTGCAGCAAAGAACATTCAGTTTATTGGTTCAAGGTACTCACACAACATGCTTCTGCATTATATCAACTTTGGCCAACATCCAGCTTTGAAGCTCAGGAGGAAACATTTAATATAAAAGAATTATAAATATAAACAGGGTTTTGGAGTAAAAGGAGTTGGACAGAAAGAAGCAGAAGACATCAAATGAACATTCAAGTTCCAGATATAAGTAACAACTGCTATTCCTGGGGCGAAGGCAGAGTCCTAAGGAAGACACCATTTTCCATCTGAAAGGGCTATAATCACAATCTTTTTGAAAGGACACAATAGGCTCCCTACCTTTCCAATATTATGGTCTGCTGCCATACCATGTGGTTTTAAGGTTGAGGAAGACATTAAATCACCGAGATGTGTTTCGCTAGAAGAATTCTGAAATGAAAACACCCCAGGAGGTGAACAATATTGGCTTCCATGCACTGAAGGCACCTGGTGCTAGCAAAACTAAACATACTTCAGAAGCTGAATGTAGAGAAGCAAACAGAAAGATTTTGCCCCAGAACGCTACTGAATATAGTAGAGCAACTGGTATGCATGCAGTAGAGACTGACATCTTTGCGTGACACCAACAGTGACAGACACCTTAACAAAGGCATCAGCAAGGGAAGAAGTTTGAAACAGCCTTGCCAGAATCATTGTCACCTGAAGATGATTGTATGCATGCCTGTAGATCACGATGTGATGGAAATAGACTACTGAAATATGACATTCAAACACTAAACAAATAAACAGCAAACAATAAGCACCTTCAAGAAGAGTGGGTGAGGAGTTAGTATCCAGAGTTACTGCAGAGTGTTGTGGTGCACACCTGTACTTCCTCCACCTGCGAGGCTGAGTCAGGGGAATCTTGAAATCCAAGCTAGAACAAACTGCACGAAAACATCTCGTATCAGAAACAACAACAACAACAACAGAAAATAGCTCCAAGATTGCCATAATATTTTAAATTTTCCTTTTAACAACCAAAAATTATGAGACATGCAAAGGAACAAGAATGTATAAACCATATAAAGGAAAACAAAGCTAAAAATTGCCATTGAGAAGGCCCAGATGTTTAATTTAACAAAGACTTCAAAAGAGCTGTTACACAGATGATTTTAAATGTGCATCATAGAAACTCTGGTTTATGTTATATTTTTCTTTTTTTTTTTTTGGCAGCAACAGGGATTGAACTCACGACCTTGCGCTTGCCAGGCAGGCGCTTAGACCGCTGAGCTAGATCCCCAGCCCTCACAGATGATTTTTAAAACTAAAGAAAATCTTGCTTAAAGAATTACAATATCATCACCATGTTTCATCAAAAAAGATAAAATAATAAATAGTAATTATTTTTTTTAAAAATAGGTTAAAATGAAATTATAGAATTGGAAGGCACAATAACAAAAATGAAGTATTTAATACAAGGATTCAAAAGTATGTTTGCACTTGAAGAAAGAACATTTAATTTAAGCCAGGTATGATGGCACATGACTGTAGTCCCAGCTTCTCAAGAAACTGAGGCAAGAGGATCATGAGTTTCGGGCCAGCCTGTGAAATTTAGCAAGTTCCTGTCTCAAAATAGAATTAGAAAAATCTGGGGATGGCTCTCTGTTGTAGAGTGCTTGTGTAACATTTGGAAAGCACTTGGTTCAATCCTTAGTACCACCAAAAAATACACAAACTTGATAGTATATCTATAGAAAATATGCATTCAAAAAAGCAACAGAGAAAATAATTCTAAAAAATAACCATAGTCTCAAAGAAATGTGGGCTACTACTTGAAGTACCAAACCCATCATCTTCTATTACAGTTTGAATTTACATTCATAATTGTTCCACACTCTAAAGACGGGGTTCGATTGTTGCAACAGAACCTAGTGCCACTAATGAACCATGTGTTCATAAGTAAGCAAATACTATCAACATCACTTAAACTCAAGCATACACCTGCTCTCTAGTAGGTGCTTGCAGCGGAGTAATCACAGTGCCTGAAAGTAGCAAGCACAAACACCAGCTTCATCGTCCCATTTCTAAAAGGCAACACTCTGCAGTACATGTTGAATGTGCAAATCTAGCACTGTGAAAGAAATAATGAACAATGTGTTTCCTATTGGGGAAATCCCCCAACCTGCTGGAAAGAGGCAGAAATGTTCCTAGGCTCCCTATCTTCCTCTCCTGGGTACCGTCATACACTGAATACTTCTGCTTCCCTCATCACATATTGAAATCCTATTAGGAATAGGGCCTAGGAGCTGTGACTAGATCACAAGGCTGCAGCTCTCATAGATGAGGTCAGTCCTCTGATGAAAGGAACTCTAGAGAGCTCTCAGGCTTCTGCCTGGTCAATAGTCTGCAACCCAGATGAGGGTCCTCATCAGAACACAAGCACATAAGCTCTTTGATCTAGAATTTCCAACCTTCACAGAGTGAAAGTGTGTTGTGTAAGTGCGTTAGTTTGATTTTAAGTGTCCCCCAAATGCCTGTGTGCTCAAACTTGATGTCCATCCTGGCACTACTGAAGGGTGGTAGAACCTTGAAGAGGTGGGGTCTATGAGGCTGTCTTGTCTTTTGGGTCACTGGAGGTGTGCCCTTGAAGGGACTTTGATCTCTTTCTCTGTCTCCCTTTTCTGTTTCCCAGCCATGAAGTGAACAGATTTTTCCTGACACATTTTTCTGCCATGGTTAGCTGCCTCAGACCCAAAGCAATGTGGCCAACTGGCCATAAATTTCTAAAATTGTGAGTCACAGCTTTGCTCAGGGGCAGTATCGTAGCCAATGAGGTTTATACAAGGCGCGATTATTGCTAATTGAAAAGTTTTCCCAATACCTCGCCATGACGACTTGAAATATAGTCGACATTGGCAATTTTTGACATTCTCTATGGAGACTGAACAAAAATAAAATAAAATAAAATAAAATTGTGAGTCAAAATAAATTTCATTATAATTTGATTATCTCAAGTATTTTTTATGATGAGCGAAAGATGACTAGCCTAGATAATTGGGAACAGAATCGGGGTACTTATAGCTATATCAAATGATACCAAAGGACTTTTGGAAGAGGTTTACAGGAGAAGTTTCAGAAAGTTTGGTGGAGCAAGGTAGAGAAAGCTTAGAATTCTCAGATCAGATCTTAATGGACAATTCTTGTGGGGGCTCAGAAGACCAGAAAGTTGACAAGACTGTGGATGGTAAAGGTTATGCTAATTAGATTTCACATGGAAATTTATGATTGTATAGGAAACTGTCCATCCCTGTTACACCTTGGAAAGAAGTAGAGTGCATTTTGTCTATATCATCACACTTTGTGGAAGGCCAATTCTAAAGATGATGCACTAACTTATCTGCTGAAGGAAAATTTCAAGACTGCACAGCTTTCAGATGACAGCATGAGTATCACTGAATGTATTTAGCCAGATTTATACAACAAAAAGTCTAAAAATGTGCAGTTTGGCCAGAAAAGGAGCATTTATAAAGGTGCACCCAAAGAGGGCACAGTTACGGAATGATTACAGTCTTGAAAAAGAAGCCAATAGCTTGTCTGTGGTGGCACAAACATGTAATCCCAGCACTGAGGGATGCTGAGGTAAGAGGCTGAAAAATAAAAAACTGGAATGGGAATGTAACTTAAAGGTAGAATGCACAGTTTGTAAAGGGTGAAGAGGTGGAAGAAGCCAGGACCACAACAGTAGAGAAAAATGCCTAGAGGGATTCTCAGACATCTGCAAGATATTGCCATCACAGGCTTAGTGACATAACCATGAAAAAATCTTTTGAGAAGATAATTCCAGGGTACCCTGCTTGGCCAGGAGTTCCTGAGCTAGCCAGGCACTCAGAGGCTGCTGTAGTTACAGCTGGAATGAGCAAATCAAGGACCTTGGCTGGAAACCAGCCCATGTGGTATCGGTTTTGTGGGTCCACAGAGTGGAATCATGAAAGCTTCCATCAAGATTTCCAAGGAAAGTCTATGAGGCTAGAAAGTGTGCTGCAAGGTCAGAATCCCTAAGATCCTGATGGGGCAAGCTGTTAGCTGTAAGGATGAAGTCCGTGGGGCAGTGGAGACCCCAAGAAGATAGAGGAGCATGCAGTGAGCAACATCATGCAGTCAGGGTAAGTTGTGAACAGTGAACAGGGCTGACCCAACAGAATGGCTCCTTAGGATGCAAACAAAGACGTAGAGTGACACAAGCCATTGGGAGCACACATGTCCTTAGGGAATGCCCTAGATGCCAGAAATGGAGTGGTAGGATTTAATGTTTGCCTTACTGAGTTTTGCTCCTTCTTCAGTCTGATCCCTTCTTGCTATTTTTTTTCTCCTTCTTTCAGGAATAGGAATGTTTACCTTGTGTTTGTAACTTCCTTTTGAGTCGTCAGTGATCTCAGAACTGAGTTTGCCTTGAGTCTCACAGGAGACTTTTTACTTGGAGTTTTGAGCAATGCTAGATCAGTTTAGAATTTCCTCTTAGAGACAGATGTAATGTATTTTCCATTGTGAGAAGCCTATGAACCACCCATTGGGGGCCGGGGCAGAATGCTAGAGTTCGAATCATAAGTGTTCCCTGAAGGCACATGAGCTAGAAGCTTGGCTTTCACTATTGCAAGGAAAAGGAAACTTTAGGAGGTGCAATCCCATAAGAAATATTTAGGTCACTGAGGTATGTCCCTAAAGTACACTATCTTTTCCTCTCCTCCTCATTTTTACTCCCTGGCCATGAGATGGGTGGTTCTGCTCTGTTCTGCTCCCACAATAATGGGGCTACCATAGATCCAAAGAAGTGGGGCCAACCAAATATGCATTGGAACCTCTAACAGTGTAGGCCAAAAAAAAGTATTCCTCTTCATATCATGATTACCTTAGGCATTTATTATGGTGACTCAAGCCTGATGAATGAAATAAGTTGCGCTGCATATGGTGATTTCTTACACCATGCCAACTAAGAAATCCATCCAAGGTGAAGGATCTGAACTGAAATTCAAGGGACTCATCTTCCTTAAGTGTTTGGATAGTTTTTCCTATTTATATCCTGGACAGAAACCATGAAACGAGGACACTCTGGGTGTCTCTTCGTGTTTCACCATTTCGTAGCCATTTCCTCCTAAGCCCCACCCACTGCAGTCTCTGACTGAGTCACTCTACCAGCAGCTCCATTGGAACTGTTCTGTCCCACAAGCCAGTTCACTGCAAGTATCTGGAATAACGATGCACCCAACACTTTCCCACAAGATATTGATGCAGGTGGTCACACACATGTTTCCATTCAATGGATCTTCATTATCCCCAAGGCCTTTGGAGCTGGGCTTCAGAAGTGGAATTTCAGACTAAACAACAGCCAGTGGGATCGGGACACTGAGTTTTGGGACAATGCTGCTTCTCTGGTCAACCTCACAGGAAAAGATCAGAGATTCTATATTTCTTATTCAAGTCACACAGCTGTACTGTCTACCCAGCCTTGGAGCAGTCAAGGTTAGCTGAGGTTCTTTAGATAGGTAAACACCTACAGGGAAGCTTAAAATTTCTCTCACCTGCCTTCTAGGTTGTGTTGTCCTCTCTCGAAACAAGAACCAGAATTATACTGAATAGCCTTCACTGACCTTCCACCCCACCAAAGTTGTGTCTTAAGACATTCTTCATGTTGCTTCTTGTTTAGCTGGCGGTAGGTAGAGGAGTAAGTAGGTAGGCAGGTGGACTGGTTGTTATGTTTATCTTGTATTGTTTTGTTTCGTGTTGTTTTGCCCTAGCGGGGACTGAACTCAGAACCTTTGTCCTAGCATCTTCCTCTTTTATTTCTTATTTTGCAAAAGAGTCTCACTAAATCACTCTGCTGCCTTGGGTGAGCTCAAACTTGTAATTCTCCTGGCTCTGCCTTCCAGTGCTTGTGCCATGATACTCAGATCTGGCAATTATTTAAACAATGCAGTGAGCACCGATAGAACGATCACTCTCCAAACCTTGCCAGGACATTGACCATGACCTTCAGCCAACCCTAAATACCTCACTATCTTCCCCCAACTTCCTGCTACCTCAGCTAAGAGCAGGACTAACCCTGGATCCTGATTCCATCATTTCTTTTCTTTCCTTTTTACATGCCATCACTGTGTCTACAGATATTTGTAGATGGAAACATTTCATTTTTACCTTTATTATTGAGGACTAGGCTATGCGATACATTATTGGAGGCCTGGCTATGTGACTTAAGCCCCCCATACTCTTAAGGTTCATGTGCCCTTGCTTCAGGAGCAAGGAGTTACAAGGAAGGCCACACGATCCCTGGCTACTGACAGAATGCTACTAACCAGGCACTCCTGAGGCAAGATAGCACTTGTTAGGGAACTACCAAAATGCAGGCATTTGGGTTTAGAGAAAATCTGGTTCCTCATTAACTTAATCCTTTTATCTGCCCACTTTCTAAGCCACTGTTCCGTGAAATGCATGCTACACCTCTGTCTGCACTTGTCGTTAGCCAATAAAAGTGAGCCAGTTGGGAGGTAACTGAGTCCCGGTCCCCCTTGCACCCTGAGATTTGTTTCTTTGTCTTTGTTTTCTGTTATCCACTCTATAGGTATTCAAGGATCTGATCAGCCCTCAGTACTTTACTTTTAAATTATCAGGCTCTATGGTCTTTTCATTTAATATTGCACTACTAAGATTCATTCACATCATGGTACACCCTTCTGGCTCATTTACTAAAGGGCCATGTAACACTTCACAATATTGGGGACCTTGTAATGTACTATTCATGCTCACGCTGCTGATCTGGGTACTCCCCTACAGCAAGTATCTTTCCAGGTTATTTAATATTTTGAATGGAGCTGTGTCTGTGTACCAAATATATAAACACTCTCAGGTCTGGGCCTTGCTTTCTGCTCCACAGTCATCCAGAAACCCCATACCATCACCTCAGCCCTGGGGAAAGCCTCCAAAGTTCTTGGAAACTCAACCCACTGACAGTACCATGGAATTCATTTCCTGAGCCAGGAAGACCAGACCAGACCCACCATGGCCCATGATGTAAGCCCCATACCTCCCATCATAACAACACGGACAGCAGCTGCCTTGCAAGTGTTCGGTGAAGTCCTCTCTCTGTTCCAACTCTGGCATAGACTGAGGTGGCACTGCAGGGTTCTGCCCTGGAAAAGCCAGACATCTGCCCCAACCTCCTCAACGTCAGAGAGGAAGTAGACTTTGGACCTCACCTTCCTCAAGGTTTAATTTTATCCTGGAGAAAGGGAGTAGTAAGAAGGCTTGGAGATCTAAAATGAGAAAAGCTACTACATGATAAATTTAGTGTGCCAACCCAGGGTTATTAAAAATTTTGTGTACTTATATTGCTTACTATATAAGGGATGGCTAGATGGGACATGTCTGTTTACATCTGAAATTCTAGAAGACAGCCCCTTTCACATTAGTGGGCAGCACATCTGGGCCTAATGCTGACCCCAGAGCCTATCAAATGCTCCAAGCTGGCCTTTCTGATGTCCTGCTGTCAGCACACAAAGGCACTGGGGAGTCTGGCCACATCCTCTGCTGGGCTGACCTCAAACCCTGGATTCAAGGTCTGGGGGCACAGGCATCAGAATCTTTTAAATCTCACCAGATGATTCCCATTTTCAGGGAAGATAAGAGGGGAATGCAGGCATCATCATCACTGTGGGAGCCAGTGATGATGAAGTAGAGATGGAGACAGACACACTAAGAGGTTAGCTGAGTCAGGAGTTAGTACCCATGACAAAGGTCTGTACCCAGAAGTCTGAGGGCTTTTAGAGTCGTAAGACTTGGGGCCATCCTACAAAGGGACTCAACTGGGGGAGGGCTGCCTTTGCATATGACAACTTTTGATATTCCTCCATTTCCTTATTCTTCAATGTATCCATCCATCTATCCATCTGTTCATTTGCTGCCCCATCAATTTACATAATCATTCACCTGTTTATTCATCTAGTTATTCACATGTTCTTTCACTCATTCAAACAATAAACATGTAGGTCAGTGCTGGAAATCCAGGAACAAACAAACCCAACAGTGTTTCTTAGTCTTGGAGTTCACATTCTAAAATGGGGCAGACAGACAGTAAATGCAAACAAAGGTCAACCAAAATCACCTCTGATTATGACAAGGACCACAGAAACATTTAACAAGAATGTAGACAGCAATAGAGACAGAAGTCCAGAATAGGGCTGAGTTTGAGATAAGATGTTGGGTATGGCCACCTTGAGAGGTGACTCATGTAAACTCATCGTGCAGACTGTTTTTGTATTACTCAGGATAGAACTCAACATCCTGTCACTTTGTACCACTGAGCTATACATCCAGCATTAGGAGCTACAAGTGCAGATGGCCGGATAGGACGTGACTTTAGACTCCTTTGTTGCCACAGAGTTGAGGATAATATTGTGTTTAGGGCCACTGTGGGACATGGAAGATGGGCTAGTGAGAGTAGAAAGGGAAAATTAACAGCCCGTGCCCCAGCAAAGGACCTAGATTATCATAGAATAGAAACCGTTGCTCATGGAGGTGGCCATTCCATCACCTGAAGTAAGCCCCAAGCCATCTCTCTGTGCTCCCTTGAAAATACTCACACTGCTAATATCTTCCACTTGTGAGATTCTCCTTCAATTTGGGGCTAACTTCTGTGTGTTCCAAGGCCCTTCCCATCCCTCACCACTGAAAAACTGGCAAACATGCCATTCCTCCCTCGCTAGAGTCTGGAGGATGCTGCCTACGTCAACCTGTCTTGTAGAAAGTGAATAAAGCTGGGGGTGAAGCAAAT
>RJWT010051414.1:0-10700 GCA_004365215.1 Cuniculus paca
GCGATGAAATATTTGACCTAGGTGTAATAAACTAGAAGAATGTGCAGACATGACCTCACTAAAGTAATCTACATTTCACAAAAGTTCTTTACGCATTTCACCGACAATCTCTTGTACTGACAACCGAGGGGTCATTACAAAGTTAGGCTAAGAAGTAGATTCTGCCTCCGCCAACAAAACCATTGACTCATGGCAGGCGTAATAGCTTAATAGGGATATGCCTGTGAAGTGGTTGTCTGCATTTTATAAATAGTATACACATTTTAGAGTCAATCCCTTCTATGTACAGCCAATAAACTATTATTACACAGTGAGGTGGTGAGGAAATTGTGACACCAGCAACAAAATCACAGATTTGGGAAAGATGCAATAGCCTTAAAGGGGAGGATGCACAGACATGGCAAAGGCAGTGGTGTTCTGTATTTCACAATGATATTTACCCACTTTACAACTAATTTTTTGAATGGGCAGTCAGGTGGGTTTGCAGTGTTAGGCCGAAAAGTGGAATCTGTTTCAGAAAGGAATCCACTTAACCTGGGGCAGAAGTAACACCTGATGCAGGTCCCAGGCTGTTGTACTCTGTATTTAAAAAAATTTTTTAAATTTTATTTTAAAGAGGGAAAAGCAAAATGAAACAAACAAACAAAAAAAATACAAGAAAAACAAGAAACAAAAGAGACAAACAAAAAACAAAAACAAAAACCCAAAGCAGTAATAACATAGGCATTCAAAACAAGGTGATAGGAACTTAACAAAGGTTGTTATTTTGCATAGTTATCTTCAAAAGAGCCACTCAGATTACCAGATATAGACATACAAAATTGATCTAATCATATGAGTATAATCTGTTCTGTTCCAAGAACTAATAGAATTAGTAGTACAATCATCTTAGCTATCTTATGTATATATATTCAAATTTATATCTTTTTTCTTTTCCTTTCTTTCTTTTCTCCTTTTTCCCTATTCAAGTTATTTTTCCCCTTTGAGCAGTTTCTTACCCTCTCACAATATTTATTGAAGATTTTGGATCTTGTTTACTCTTTCAGTTTCTTACACTAGGGAGACAATACAGTATTTACATATGTGACTCTGACAGTGTTTCACTTATGAGTATGGTCTCAAGTTGCATCCATATACCTATACCACCTTTCTTTATGGCTGAGTAGTTCTCCATTGTATAAAAGTACCACATCTTCTTTATCCATTCCTCGATTGATGGGCATTTGGGTTGTTTCCAAGGTTTGGCTATTACGAATTGTGCTGCTATAAACATGGGTGCACATTTATCACTGTGGTGTGTTCTCAGTTTTGCACTCTGTATTTAACAAATACTCTTAACCCATTTCTCAAGCTCCATCTTGTATTGGCAGACAATAGCTCATTACACAGTTAGGCTTCAGGGAATATATGACTGAAGCAACAAAACTGTTGCAGATTTAATTGCCTGAAATGAGTGTACACGGATGGGCCAGGCTGTGGTTATTTCCATTTCACAAATGCTTTAATCATTACACAGCCACTCCATTGTATGGCCAGTCAATCAACAATTACAGTAAAAAGAATCTGACCCTAGCAACAAAGCTAGAGTTCTGGAGCAGGTGTAATAGCCTGATAAGTATATGCACAGATATGACCTAAGCTACTGTAGTCTTCTTTTCCCAAATTTTCTTTCCCTATTTCAAATCTACTCCCTTGAATTGCAGCCAATTGACCTTTGTACATTTAGGCTGAAAGGGATTATCTGACTCCAACATCAAAACTGTTGGCCTGGGCTTGGTGTTACAGACTCAAAGGAATCTGTAACCTCAGAGGAACATTACAAGTGCAGCAGTCTGGATTTCAGAAATGTTCTTTACCCATTTCACACATAGTCATATTTTCAACTACAGGCCATTACTAAGTTAGGCTGAAAAGCAAAATCTGACTCCACCAATAAATCATTGACCTAGGGCAGACTTAATAATGTGACAGGATTGGACTCATACAAGTGTGTACCACCAGCCTGACCCCATACCATGTTTCTATAACCTTTTTTTTTTTCTGGGAGGTTGGTAGTAATATCCTCAGGGGTATTCTTTTTTTTAATTTTAGTAATTGGAGTTTCTTCTGTCATGTTCTAGTTTAGCTAAAGCTTTGTCAATTTTATTGGTCTTCTCAAAGAACCAGTTTCTGGTTTTGTGGATTCTACTTTTTTACTTTCTACTTCTGTTATCTCTTGTTCACTTTATTTAATTTATTTAATTATTTATTTTTTCTTTTGACTCAGGGTCTCGTTATGCAGTTCAGGCTGGCCTTGAACTCACTTTGTAACCCAGGCTGGTCTCAAATTCACAATGATCCTCCTGCCTCAACCTCCCAAGTCTTGTTCACTTTTAATTACTCCTGCTGGTTTCAGGTTCACTTTGTTCTTTTTCTAGTTCCTTAATGTATAAAGATAGATTACAGCACTCAGAAGGCTGAGGCAGGAGGATCATTGTGAGTTTGAGATGATCCTGGGCTACAAAGTGAGTTCAAGGCCAACCTGAACTGCATAGTGAGACCCGTCCTCAAAAAGACAAGAAAAAAAAATTACTCTTTTAATGTAGGTATTTATAGCTACAAAATTTCGTTCTAAGGGCTGCTTTCACCATAATTTTCATTGTCAAGTATTTTCTAATCTCTTTTGTGAGTTCGCTGGTTGCTTACAAGTAGGTTGCTTTGTTTCTGTATAATGTGAATTTTCCAGTATTCTGTCATTGATTCCTATTTTCATATAATTGTGGTTGAAAAGATACTTTGTATGATTTCAGTGTTTTTAAATTTATTGAGACTTGTCTTGTGACCTAGTGTGTGATCAGTCACAGAAAAAGTTTTATGGCACATGAAAAGAATGTGTATTCTGTTTATATTGGGTGAAGTCTCCTGTATGTATTTTCAGATCTCATTGGGGTAGTGTTGGTTTAAGTCCTCATTTCCTTATCAATATTCTGTCTAGTTGTTTTTTCAATTATTAAAAGTAGGATGTTGATGTTTCTCTTATTGTAAGACTATTTCTCTTTTTTAATTAATCTGTCAATGCTTGTTTCTAAATGAACATATGCGTGTAATTGTCTTATCTTCTTGGACTGGCACTTTTATTAGTACATAGTATTCCTCTTGGTATCTTCCAAGAATTTTTATCTTTTTTTTTTTTTGAGATAGGGTCTCACTATGTAGTATAGGCTGGCCTTGAACTCACTATGTAGCCCAGGCTGGCCTCAAACTCAAGGACATCCTCCTGCCTCAGCCTCCCAAGTGCTGGAATTACAGACATGCACCACCACAAAATGGGGTAGCATTGGCTTGGGGCTCTTAAAATGGAGTTGGGAGGCTACTGTCAATCAGACCTCAGACACACCACAGCTGAACCATTGGACTGCCCCAAACACTGGGACTGGGCCCAACGATAGTTGCCAGAAACTGCTCGTTAACCTCTGCTGACCTTATTATGCAATAAACTCCTCCCCCAAACTACCCAGAGACTGAAAGGACACCCAACCCCTGTCTTACAAAACAGCTTATCTTTTGCCGGCACCAATCATAATTCCTGACTAACAAGGGATATAATTTCCCACCCCTAGATTGCATGAGTTTTATTTTCCCAGATGGTAAACTTAATTAGTCCCAAATAAAAACAAATCTCTGGGTTCTCAACTATGTTGATTTTATTCTCAGTCAGCAGGCCACTACAGTGACTTTGGGCCAGGTTTGGGGTTGGTGCTGCCAGCAGAGGCAGTGAGCCTGCTTCTGACCTGACTTCAGCCTGCTCCTGGTTCTGGCTGGGGCTACCTGTTCACCCAGGCTTGGTCCTGGTGGAAGCCTTTCCCCTGGTGCTGTGCACTTTGTTGCTGCTGGGGTTTCTCAGAGCTTGCACAAAACATGTCTGTGGGTTCATCGCTGAAGCCAACCTGTCGTTGGTACATCCTGAGTGCTGTGCATTCTGCCAGGCTCTGAAAACAGCCTCTTCTGGCCTCCAAAGAGATGTCTGATATTCATGACCCAAGGAGGACACTTTTGGCCCACAGAAAAAAATTCAAGCAGGTTCAGATGCTATCTACGGTTTTTGCTCCTTATGAAGGCATAAGCTATTAGTAGAAGTTTACAAAGAAAGAAGACAACTGGGGGTGGAATTGATAACTTTTTTTAAAAAGTCAAGATCACAGCCAAACATGTCATGAGTAATTTGACCAGAACCTATGATGCCTTATTAAATTAACTCCCTCATTCGATGTTCTTCATTTTCTTTTTCTTTTCAGAAAGAAGAACTTTAGGTCAACAGCCAGACTCCCATGTAGATAGAGTATAGCTTTCACTTTCCATGAACACAATTGTATACAAGTATTTTTTAACCTTCTGAAACAATTTTGTAAATTTGATTCAAGGAAAGGCTTCCCTTTCCATCATAAGCAATGTACTAGCTTACTAGCTTTTTTCCCCCATGGCTTGGTGACTCTTCTATAGGTGATTTTCTCAGTCATGCAGAGAAAGAGGACTGAATCTCCCTAAAGGATGTAAAGAAGGTGAGTAAGTTTGTATGATAGCTCAGTGCCTATGTCAACCACTGACATATTTTATCCATTATCTAGAAGGGATTTTTATTGAAAACTTACGCTCATGCAAAATGTGAATGATCAAATTGGTGTACATGTATACCAATGGCATACCACATAGCAAAGAAAAGGCATGGCTCATTGACATATGTGTCAACTCATATGATATTTAGGCTGAATGAAAATATCTGGGGAGTAAGGGGAATGGAGACTGAGTTCAATCTTGTGGCCAGTGATTTATTTATGTTTGTTTGTTTGTTTGTTTGTTTGTTTGTCTTTTGAATCAGGATCTTGCCATGTAGTCCAGGCTGGCCTCAAACTTGCTGTGATCCTTTTCCATCAGCCTCCAGAATGCTGGGCTTACAGGTATGCACCACCACATCCAGCATTGTGGCCAATGATTTAATCAATCAACCTACATAATGAAATTCAATAAATGTTCTGGACATTGAAACTCAGGGAGCTTCCTGGTTGATGACCACACTGAGGTACCAGGAGGACAGTGTGCCTAGTTCCACAAGGAGAGGCATGGAAGCCTCACTATCCAGATCTTCCTGGACCTCACTCTGGTCCAGGCCCTGTCCTGGGCCCTGTCCAGGTATGTACCTTTTATAATAAAAATAATCACAAGTGTAGTGATTTCATGAGTCAGTGATGAAGCCCAAGGAGCTAATGGAAACTCACACATTTGTAACCACTTGATCAGAAGTGCAGTGTTCTAGGAAACCTGAAACATAACTGGCATCTGAAGTAAACATGGCATTGGTGGGGTCTGTGCTCGTTTTCATGGCCAGGATCAGAGCTGCAGTGTACCACTTGGCTTCAAAATGTTCACATACTACATGCTTACATTCATACTACCCTCTCCAACACAGTTATACGGATAAGAAACAGATCAGTAGCTGCCAGAGGATGGCTGTAGTTATAAAGGTGTGACACTGGAAAGGCCTGTGCCTCTAGGACTAGCTCTGTACTTGGATTGTAATGGTGGTTATGTGAGTCTACACATCTGAGAAAATGGTGCAAAACTATGAAAATACACTATTCCAACATCAGATTTTTGGTATTGATATTGACAAGATCAGGCACATACAGGGTGGTATGGCCATAGATTGGTATTGATATTGAACCATGACTATGTAAGATACAACTTTTTTTTAAAGATACAACTTTTAAAGGAATCCGAGCGAAGTACACATGAACCTCTCTGTACTGTCTTCATAACTTCCTGTGACCCTATAATTATCACAAAGCAAAATATTTTAAAAGAATCAAATTAAATACTAAATATGTATGACCATGAAAAAATGTGAGACCATTTGGTTTTTGGCACTTGCTTACATCATATTGACAATATTCTCAGGTATGGTACAATACAGGGTTTCTTGGCTATATTTTTTTTATTTTGCTTCTATAAATTGGACTCTTGGTGGGCATGATGGCACATTTCTGTTATCACTACACTAAGGAGGCTGAGACAGGAGGATCATTATGAGTTTGAGGCCAGCCTGGGCTCCATAATGAGTTCAAGGCTACCCTGAACTACAGAGTGAGACCCTGTCTCAAATAACTAAAATAAAATAAAATAAAATAAAATAAAATATCCCTTTACAAGAGCACCTAAAGTCAATAACAAATAAGCAGAAACAATGACTCTAATATATAACTCACAGATAAAATGAAACCACCTGATACATTCTTATGGACAATCAGAAAAATGCACACTGAAACATCAGCATGGCTTTGTTTCATCTGACCGTTCTGTTATAAAAAGCAAACTATGCTGGTGGAAGAAACACGGGGCCAGATAGGCCCCCTACAGATGATGCCCAGACAGGGACCAGGCCAAGGAAGCCTACAGGAAGAAAAGCATTATGAGTCAGTGATGGGGACTTCTGCAGCGGGCCTTCTCAAATTAGTCATCAGTTGAGTTCTTACATGTTGCAAAACGTTACCCAACATAACCCATGGTTTCCTCGGACATCTGATGTAGAGAGCTGGGATTGAGAGAGGGTTTGGAGCATGCATATACCCAGGGCTCTGCTATAGTCCCTGAAAGTTTCTCCACATGGAGTTTGCTCCGTGCAGTTCTTTGTCCTTTAACTTTGAGAGAACAACCCACACCAGGTGGCAAAAGAAAACAACAAAAGGAAATAAAAAAGAAAAAGAAAAAGTATCATGGGCTGCCAGTCCCTTATCTGCCTAGTGAGGGGTCTGGTGAAAGGATGAAATAAGAAACAGAGACAAATTTAGTAACACATGACTGGGAGGGTGGAAGGTCAGTGTTTCAGGATGGGTAAAGACAATGACACTCCAGGCTAGCCACCACTTATTGGGTGTACACAATAATTGGAGGAATTATTGGACAACTCTGAGGGCAGGCGGTGATCTTATGCTGAGAAGGTTTTAGAGTGCCACAGTGATTTGAGGATCTTTGTGTTGATGAGGACAATAGGGAGAGATGGCAAGTTAAGAAGGAGTTTGTCCTTTTCCAAAGATGAAATGCTATTTTTATTATTACTGGGTTCTCAAGGAACCAGGATGTCTTCAACTGATACAGTCTTGTCGGGGGTGCGGGGTCACAGCATCATGAGACCACTGAGACCTCAACTGTGACCAGAGGCACACAGCATTATGTTCCCACATACCATAGCCAGTTAGCATGGCAAACACTGGGCCTTGAAGAAGCCCTAATCACAATTTAATTAATTTAATTGCAATGATTTTAGAATGATCCTTGACAAAAAAGGAATGTGGGTGCTTGTGGAAAAGTTTCAGCTACAGTAATGGGGCAGAGTTCATCCACTGAAGTACAACATTATGTTCCTTTATTGAAAATTCTGTTGCATCACTCTGGTGCTCAAGTTAGTAATCAGTTGATTTCTCACATGTTGCAAGATACTATCAAACATAATCCTTGTTTTCCTCAGACAGGTACATTTGACGTAGAGAGCTGGAGTCTAGTGAGAGAGGGTTTGGAGTGTGTTTATACCCAGGGCTATGCTATACCCCGTGAAACTTTCTCCACATTGAGCTTGCTCCATGCAGTTCTTAGTCTTTTAATTTTACAAGAACAGCCCACACTGAATGCACTTTCAAGAGAGGATGGGGATGAGGGTGAAGAGCCTGGCCCCCTTCTCTTCCTCCTCCTCTTCCTCCTTCATCTGTGACTGATTCAAAATTAATATCTCCTTATCAAAGATTGGGCAGACGAGCCAGCCGTGGTGGCTCACACCTGTAATCCCAGCACTCGGAAGGCTGAGACTGGAGGATCATTGTGAGTTCAAGACCAGCCTGGGCTACAAAGTGAGCTCAAGGCCAGCCTGAACGGCAAAGTGAGACCCTGTCTCAAAAAGACAAGGGCTGGGGATCTAGCTCAGCGGCCTAAGCGCCTGCCTGGCAAGTGCAAAGTCATGAGTTCAATCCCCAGTGCTGCAAAAAAAAAAAAAAAAAAAAAAAAAGAAGATTGGGCAGACGGTCTGTGCTTAATGGAGAGCCCTTCAGGACATGTACGTTTCCAATTAATATTCATCCTGACCCTTCTAATCCATGATGAAATGTTCATGAGCACAATACTTGGGGTATAAGTTGCTCAAAGAATTAAAATCCAGTGTCATGAATAATGAGGTGCAAGAACCTTTCATGTTGGGCTTGTTGGAGACTGTCCTGGGAACTCTGTACTTACCTCCTTTAGACATTAAGCATTTAGCTACATCTGTCTTTTGGCAGGGCAATACTTAACTTTGCATATTAATTCTCAAGAGTTAGCAGCTGAGCAAGCTTGACAGAATTGGGCAGAAGGGCACCCAGAGATTGTGGAAGAAGTACTGTTGGGAACAAGTGCATACTCTGATCTAGTCTCACAGTTAACCCTTCCAGACCAGGCTTATCAGCAAATGGTTTTTATACCGAAATGAGCCTGGGTAACTATCCTGGAAGACGGTGTTCCCACTCAGTCCTTTTACACATTCTTCTAGGCCCTCATGAGACTCATGCCCAGTTCTTGGCCAGGTTGCAAGAAGCTGACTGAGGGTAGATTCCACATGCCCAGGCAGCAGAGATTGTGTTACAGCTGGCTTTTGAGAATGCTGATAGGGACTGTAAATAAGTCCTAGGGGCTGTCCAAGTGACTAAAAAATCTTGGAAACTATTTGAAAGTGTGTCAAAATGGGGGTACTGAACATCATAAATCCTCTATGTTTTCCTAAGCTATGTGTGGTTTAATTAAACAAAATCATGCTTTTTCAAAAATACAGTGTTTTAATTGTGGCAAAACGGCATAATCGCAAACAGTGCACCACCTCAGGCAAGAAAGGGTGCAATCGCCCCTCCCTTGGAGGGGAATGCACTAAGTACTTGTCCAAGATATCACAATTAATCAAAGTCATTCTAAAAATCAGAGATAGCACCCCATTGATGGGAAATGGGATGCATGCCTGACCTCAGGCCCAAAAAACAATAGGCATGTTGCCAATATGGGCTAACTGTCCCAATACTCAGTGGGTCTCCAAAGGATGGTTAAATCCCTTGTCATTGGAACCCCAGAAAGCATGGAATTAGACTTTCCTGCTGCTGAGAGATGTTGATTAGCAGAGACAAACCTGTTAAAATCTCAAAGAGAATCTGAGGAACTCTTCCCTTACATACTATGAATCTAGTCCTAGGAAAAAGTAGTTTAAACCTGCAGGATGTTGAAGTACTCCCTGGGATTATTGATTTGAACTATTTGGGGGAATTTCACGTTGTGGTTCAGTGACACGATGTCTGGGTCTTTGAACCGGGTGAATATTTGCTCAACTGATTCTTTTTTTCTCAACTGATTCTTTTACCAGCTGTCAGAACCACAGCTATTAGTTGAGAAGCTAAAGGACGTAGCAGTACACCCCATGAGGAAGGGTTTTTCATTCAAGATATCGCAGACCACCAGCCCATGTATACTCTTAAGGTTAAAGGAAAATATTTTTGAGGGCTCAAGGACACAGGCGCAGATGTTTCAGTGATGGTTTCCAACCAATCAGTAGCCACCTCCTTGGTGGGGCTAATGTCACCCAGACAGGTCATGCAGAATTCTGCATTTCTGCCTTGTATAAGCCCCAATAACTGTAAGAGAGTCTTTCAGCCAATTGTTGCAAGGATTCCAGTCTATTTGTGGCAGGGATCTGCTGAAAGAGTGGTGAATTCACATTACTACTAAGTCAATTCCTCCTGTTGATGGAAGGGTGCTTAACCTGTGGAAGTCTATCAGAGGAATTTGAAAGGGAAGATCCTGGCAATGAGACAAAATTTTAATGGGGGTCATTGTGGCTTCTCCCCATCCAAAGGCTGCTCTCTCATTAAAGTGGGAAACTGATGTAACTGTTTGGTTGGATCAGTGGCCCCTGGCAAAGGAGAAATTCATTCACTTATGAGTTTTAGTGGAAGAACAGTTGAAAGAGGACATACTGAGCCTTCCACTATCCCTTGGAATACTCCTGTTTTTGTTATACCAAAGAAATCAGGAAAGTGGAGGCTGCTTCCAAATTTAAGAGTTATTAATGCATGCATTTTTTTTGGCACTTCACAGCCAGGACTCTTCTCTCCCACTTCAGTACCACAGGAATGGCCTATGATTGTTATCTATCTTAAAGATTGCTTTTTTTTTTAACCATCCCTTTAAATCAGAAGGACCAGTCTCCTTTTTCTTTGTCTATTTCTGCCACTAACTTTGCTGAGCCTACAATCTGACATCAATAGACAGTTGTGCCACAGGGGATGATGAACAGTTCTATCCTGTGTCAGTATTTTAGATGCTGTTAGGAAAAAATTCTCTAACCAATATAATACATTACATGGATGATATATTGCTTGCTCAGCAACAACTTATCCTTCTTTTTGCAAACTAAATGGACTTTGATACAACATGGGTTATGCATGGCCTCAGAGAAAATTCCAACTATCTACCCCTATAGTTACTTAAGAACTCTGGGAACAGAAACAGCAGTTCAAGACCAGAAAATAACATTAATAAGAGACTCATTACAAACATTAAATGATTTCCAGAAATTATAAGGAGACATTAATTGGACTTTTCTGAAGTTAGGAATACCTACATATCAACTAATCAAACTATATAAAACATTACAGGGAGATCCA
>RJWT010051415.1:0-10680 GCA_004365215.1 Cuniculus paca
CCAAATGGAGGATCTGCATAGGGAAGGAGGCAGTTGCTTGCAGGCCAGAGGGTTTTTAACTATACCTTCCTGGTGTTCCCTGCTACACAGGCAGGAGGCACAGGCAGGGCAGAAGCATCTTCCACATAGAAAGAAAAGAAGAGTAGTGATTAAGGAGCAAAGAGAGAGCTGGGACAGGTGGGTGGTGGGTGGGACACCTCTCTCCACATAAGACAGGCAGCAACTCCTGGGCTATAGGTCAGTACTCCTCATGGACAGAGATAACTGTTGATAACTGTTATCCTCAATGTAAATGCACACTCCTCTGGGAGGCAGTTTTGATACCAATAACCACAGGGATTACAGCAGGGTGCTGGTGCTCTTTGGGGCACCTCTCAGGTCCCTGTGGCTGTGGTGGCATCAGTGTGACTCTCTCAAGGACCCACAGAACAGGGAAAGTTTGTCAACCCTGAACCAAAATACCGACTGTGACAGAAATACAGATTTATCAATGTACATATGCATTCCGGAAGCTACTGAGTGGCCATGGAAGCTATAAATCAAGATCATTTCCAAGACACTGGAGAATTTCACCCTTGGAGAAAATGATAACCTTTCACTGACAGAGACCTTCACTCTGAAATGCACACGTGTGTGTATGTGTGATGGATCAACTGGACTGACCACAGGGCACCTGGAAATTTGGTTACATATTATAGTAGGTGTGGTTGTGAGGGTGTTTGAGGTGAGATTAACATCACAGTGGCAGACTGAGTTACAACAGACTTCCCTGTCTTGTGGGTGGGCATCAGTTGGTGGGCCTAACAATAAAAAGGCCAACCTTCTGCTATGGTTTGGATATCCCCCAAAAGACTGAAAGTTTGGTCAGCAGCGTGATATTCCTGGAAGGTGGTGGAACCTATAGGAGGTAGAGTGTACGGAGAGGAGGTCCTTGAGCTACTGGAGGCGTCAAGAGCAATTGTGGGACTGTGTTCTCTTCCCACTGTGGCTCAAGAGGGGACCATCTGCTTCTAGATACACTTCCACCAGTATGTACCAACAACCACCCTCTTCAGACACCAAACAAGCTGGTCCATCCAGTTTTGGACTCTATAGACTTCCAAAACCATGAGCTAGCTAAGGCTCTCTTTGTGTCAACAAGTAGTCTGTATCAGGTATTTCATTATAATGATGGAAAGGTAACACCTTCCTCCAAGTAAGAGGGAATTCCTTCAGCCTAATAGTCTTTGAGCTGGCACACTGCTTCTTTTCCCAGCGTTTGCTCTCAGACTGAAATATGGGCTCTTTCTAGTCTCAAGTCTGCCGGCACTCAGACTAGAATGACACCATTGGTTCTTATGGATCTCCAGCTTGCCAACTGCAGACCTTAGGATGTGTCAGCCTCCATGACCACATGCACCAATTCCTTTCTTTACACACACACACACACACACACACACACACACACGACCCTGTTGGGTCTATGTCTAGATCACTCTCACTAATACAGCTTGCTTTCTCATCGGGTCTCTGTAAAGTGGCAAAGGGAAAGGATCACTGGAAGGAGGTTTCAGGAAGTGCATGCCATGACAGCCTGAAGTCAGCTAAACTTTGTCAGGCCATATACAGGAGAAGGTCCTGATTGGTTCTTTTGATTTTTAAAAGCAACACAATGAATAAATGGTCCACCCCTCTTCACTTGCAGCTCAAGGATCTTCTCCATTCCAAGGGTTCATTAACATCGCATAATGCACCCAGAACCCTTATCTGCTATTTAGGGGTAAAACTTCCACACTAAAAAGCAACGAAAACTTTTTAAAGAGTCAGGATTACCATTAATGCAGATGGCCTCAATTCCCCAATAAAAAGAAACACAGGGAGAGTGGATCAAGAAACAAGATCCATCAATATACTGTATACAAGAAACACATTTAACCTGAAAGGAAATTCATAGACTGAAAATCAAAGGAGAGAAAACAATTGTTCCACATGACAGGAGACCAGAAAAAAGCAAGGGCAATTTGCCCATCAACTGCAGAATGGATAAGAAAGATAAGGTATTTTCATACAATGGAAAGCCACCCAGCTATAAAGTAGGATAATGTCTAGGCTCTTGTAGGTAAATGGATGCAACAGGAGATCATGTTCATGGGTGAAACAGTTTGAACTCATACAAGTGAACAACAAGTTATCTCCCTAGCATAAAAAACTGAAGAAGTTAGTGGGATCCAAAAAGCACAATAGATATTATAAAAGTGATAAGGGAGGAAACACCAAGGGAGGAGAAGGTGATAACCACTGTTAATTTCTTATTGTCTTGTCTTAAACTCTTATATCATTTTCATAATTTTGTTAGGTTTTGTTTTGTTTTGTCTTCCATTGTTAGATTTTACTGTGTCTGATGGTATGGGCAGTTATTTTGAAGATAAATGGATGTATTATGGTGACCATTATTGGTTTCCTATTTATCTTGTTTTAAAGTCCTATAATGCTTTCATTCTCTTGTTTAAATTGGTTTTATTTTGTTTTGTTTGGTTTTAGTGTGTATGATGGTATGGACAACTATTTTGAAGAAAATGAGATGTTATGGTGCACTATTGTTGATTTCCTATCATCTTATTTTGAGGTCTTATAATGTTTTTATTCTTTTGTTTTGATTGGTTTTACTCTGTTGTGTTTTATTTGATATTATTATGTGTGACAGTATGGATGGCTATTTTGAAGAAAACAAGTGATATTATAGTAGCCATTGTTCATTTCCTGTTATCGTGTTTTGAAGTCCTGTAATGCTTTCACTCTCTTGTTTTGACTGATTTTAGTCTGTTTTCTATTGTTTGATTTTATTGTGTGTGACAGTATGGACAGCTGTCTTAAAGAAAAGAGACATTATGGTAGACATTGTTGATTTCCTATTGTCTTGTTTTGAAATCCTGGAATGCTTTCATTCTTTTGTTTTGGTTGGTTTTATTCTATTTTGTTTTGCTTGATTTTATTGTGTGTGAAGGTATGGACAGCTATTTCGAAGTAAACAAGACAATATGGTTTCCCGTTGTCTTGTTTTGAAGTCATGCAATGATTTCATTCTTTTGATTGGTTTTGTTCTGTTTTGTTTTGTTTGATTTTATTGTGTGTGATGGTATGAACAGTTATTTTGAAGAAAATGAGAGACATTAGAGTAGGCATTGTTGATTTCTTGTTGTCTTGTTTTGAAGTCCTGTGTTGCTTGCATTGTTCTGTTCTGATTTGCTTTGTTCTGTTTTGTTTGGTTTTGTTTTATGGTCTTTAAAACAAAACAAAACAAAACAAAACAAAGAGCCTGGATTATCCAAAAGGCCCCCAGGTAAGTCACTTGAGGCTTAGCAGGAAGATGGCTGTCATTATGAGATGTCCCAGAACACCTGCTGTCCTAGTGGACCCGAGACTGAGGGCCATGATTATGTCAGTACAGCTTTTGGAGAGGCACAACTCTCCTGCTACATGACAGCAGCAGAAATGCTCAGGGCAGAGCAGCTCTCTGGGCTCTGTAATAGAAGAACCCCAAAAGCATGATTTGTTAAAACCACCAGCATGACTCAAGAAAGTAGCACAGGTCAGGAACCCAAAGGTCACCTTGCACTGAGATGTGACATAAGGCTATAGGCTATTTGGATTTGGAGCAGGCTAAAGACAGAGACTAAGCAGAGGTACTTCTGGGGCTTGGAATTCTGGGCCCACGGTTACAAGGACAGATCTTTCCCAAAAAGTGGGATAGTTTCCTCCATCTCCCCTGCTCCCAGTCACCCAGCACTGACCACCAGCTTCTGCTCCACCTCTGCCTGAGGTCCTGTCCCCACTAATTCCATGAACTAGAGGTTCAATTCATGCACTGTCTTCCTTGACAGTGCCTATACTCATCTCAGGCCCACACTGGGCAACTTCCCATTTCCACTGCTCCTGGGACACTGGGTCCCTCCCCTGAAGTCACCATAATCTACTGAAAATGCTTGTTTAAGGTTTGCATTTGAGTCCTTTTCTTTCATGGTACTTTTCACCTCCAACACACTATGATAATTTACTTATTTATTAGTGCACTGGATTAGCTATCTTTTTAATTACACACAAGCTCTTTAGCCAGATTACTCATCTTATTTGTTCACTGAAATATCCCAACTGCCAAGAACAGCATCTGGCTGGCAGGAGTAGCTCAAGTTGTACTTGTTGAATGAAAAGATAAAAAATTTCAATTTTCCTTGCTAGAGTATCTGTCTCTTGAGAGCAGAAACTGTCTTAACTCTGTAGCCCTGTATGGGAAACAACACCTCCCCTGACAAGGTGGCCACATCCTAATCCCTAAAGCCTGCAAATATATTACCTGCCATGTCAAAAGGAACTCTGCAGATATGACTGTATTAAGAATCTTGTGATGAGGGGTTATTTTGGGTAAATAATCCTGGACTATACAGGTAAATCCAAGGTAATGAAAGGGGTGCTGAGAAGTAGGAGGCAGAGAGTCAGAGTCACAGCAGGCAATCTGACCATGAAAGCAGTGGCTAAAGTGATGGATCTGAGAACTCAAACTACCCCAGTCAGCTTTGCAGAAGCAGAGAGAGAACCATAAATCTAGGAATGTGCTTGGCCACTAGACACCAGAAAAGGCAAAGAAGGAATATTTTCCAGAGGGCTATAGTTCTGTTCTCAACTTGATTTTCACACAGGGAAACCCATCTTAGACTTTCCAGAGTTGGAAGTAACACACATTGGTGCTTAAACCACTTATTGTGTGGTCATTGTGACAGCAGCATTGGCATTCCATTCAGAGAGTGAACATGGCAGCTGCACAGTCAGTGCCACTCAATGCGTAAAGTCAACAAAGCATCAGTCCAAGCTGGCTATGAGCCAATGGTGATAACTGTTGATGTTATTCTCTTAAATTTTTCTTGTAACTAGCTGTGACTCAGACTCTTATGATAGTATTTTCTAGATTGACAGGTCTACATATGACTTAGGCAGTTTTATTAATCAAATATGTAAATTTCCTCCACATAAAATCTCATGGAAGAAAGGAAAGCAAAAGAAAGAAACCAATCCATAGAATGAGAAGTGTCTGGTCTTGACAATGGCATGCTTATTCACACTCATGGTTTGTATCTGTGTATTCCTGCTAGGCTGAGGAAAGGTGGGCCAGGATTTGTCCTCATTTCCCAGCACTGATCCCGTATTGTTAATGCTGGTATCCTTATTTTTAATGCTGACACTTGAGAAAGGAGAGATTCTGGGGAATTGTTGAGGACAAATTTTCATGTTCCATAGAGAACTGAGATGGGCTAAAAAGCAAAATGAAAACAAAGAAATAAACAGCTTTTTATCAGCTCTTTGTTTGCCAACACTGTTCACCTACAATTACCTTCCATTATTTTCATCCCAGAAACCTAAAACTTGAAGACTTGGGGTTAATTTCTTTCAATAACTAATGATGGATTTTGACATGAGAGACTCTTTTCAATTAACATTAATGAATCATGAAAAAAGATAAAATGATATACAGAGCATATAACTATTTACTTGTATGGAAAATAAGTCTTGATATTTTTAACACCAAGAACTCATGTACAACCTAGAACTTTTATTTATTGGCCCAGTGGAAAATGTTACAAGATAGAAAATTGTAAAAAGATCGCAAAATATGCAGTTCCAATAGTGATTCCAAAGTTTATTCTCTATAATATCACATCATGATCTTTGCAATGAGGTTTGCTCTTTTCTCTGTAGTATTAATTTATAGATATAATTAGAGAATAACATGAAACCTACAATATAGTTAAGTCTACTTAACAAGCATTTATGGAGAAAGTATTCAGAATGTCTGTGATGTCTCTGCCTGAAGCAAGAGAAAGTTCCCAACATCAAGGCTATGCACTCCCACATAGTGAAGAGGAAAACTGTTGCTCATTATCAGGTATGCTGGTGCTCACATTTCAGTGGTTCATAACTGTAAAGTCCTAAACTAGAGTTAATGAAAAGAAAAATGGAAATCAATGTATCTAATAAAATCAACTATATTTCAATTTAACTGAGGGAACAACTGAAATCAAAGGGCATTCTTTCACCTGACAGAGCCTGAAGCATTTCAATTCCTTTGCTACAGGAGTGGGTAATACAAGCATGAGAGTTGAATGTCTACTCATTCCACTCATCCACCTTTCTGTCTACCATGAATCAATGGCCATGGTGAGTTGAAGTTGGGCCAAGAGGACAAGATAATGACTAGGACACATGCCTTTTTTGGGGGAAATTTCTAGATGCTGCTCCTCACAAGTGTGCTCAACAACACCACTTATCCCTGTGTTTGCAACAAGAAAGAAGATTCTCTCAAGGGTACCAGTGGTTCTGTTTCCTGCAAACACATTTTTCTTGTTTACAATGGTTGTATAGGATGCTTATCTGCCTCATTCCCTGTCAAGCCATCAGTCTAATGCCCAGAAGCATATCTAAGCTGCATCCTAAACCTGTGACCTAATGTATCACTGCATTGACTGTGATGCTCAATAAATCATGCCCCCAGTAGCAGCAAATCAATCCTGCTCTGAGGAAGAAGACACAAATCACCATCAGTAACACCTTCCTGTACCCTCAAAAAGATTTAGCAGTAGGAAACATCAAAATTCTACCTGATACTGTTCCAATTAGACCTTTCCTGAAGAACCAGGTCTAGCTTTGGACTCTATGTGTCAAGATTCAAATGAAAAGTTCCAGAAGAGATTTATAAGACAGTCTGAAGACTGCAAGCCAGTGCACACCATTTAGCTTGGAAGTATATGGTTTATTCTCAACCACTGCAAAATACCATGTCACAGTGGGCCAAAACACCTACCTGCCTACTGTCCAACTTTCATCTAAGATCTTGGAAAAAAAAAACACACTATGGAGGAGGGTGCATAGAACATACAACCCAAATACTTCTGTAGATAGACTGTATTGTCCACAGATTAGAAAATTCTGAGCTGAGCCAAAATGTTCCAGTTACCCCAGAGACTTACCTGGGCTAGATTTTACACTTTGAGTTGTGCCTTAGGCCACTCAAAGGTTATGATGATAGCGCTCCTGACTCATCAGACAGGCTACTGGGAACACATCACTTGAGAGTTCACATGTGAGAGCCATGTTTGTTTTTAAAGCCAAGCTTACCCATTCCCAAAGTCAACTACTTCTTGTTTCCTTCTTGTTTTCAGTTATACAAGGCAGTATCAGATTTACACTCAAATTTGGGTAGCATACACTTTTTTCAGATCTCTTTTCAAAAGTCACTGAACTCTCTAACGATTCTTTATAAAACAGCATCAGCCCACACCCCTTTTTCTTCCCTGTACTTGTTCATTGTTTGACAACCTTTACATGTTTTACCCTCTGATGGCAGGCATTAGTTCCCTCTTGCTACCCGAACCCTGTCAGACTGTACTCAATAAATACCTGGTGAATGAGTCATTGAAAAACAGATAACTGTGTGAAACTATGGTCTTCACTACAACTTTCTTCATGAACTTGGACTTTGATTCTAAATTGTGTATTTCCCTGGTTCTGATGTGTTTGCTGATTTTGTTTTCTGTCTTTAAAATACTTATGCAAGCCAGCTAAAATCTTTCATAAAATGAAGAGGGACACAGTAGATGGAAAGACAGGTATAAACAGAAAAGATGCTCTAATTATCAAACACACTGCAATCCACAGATGGTAAAGTCCTTGTTGAGGACAGAAGACAAAATGAGCCAAACAGGGCAACTATTCATTTAGTAGAGTAACCTTTCTTTACTACTGATCATTCTCCTCCTCTCCTATGTAGGATCTGAAGAGGTGACTCTTACTCGGGTAATCCATGGGAAAATACTCATGGACTCTGGCTGCCCCCATGGCCTGTTAGTCTTCTTCTTGGTGGGGTCTCAGGAAAAAAGGATTGCTTTCCACCACAGATGTGCCCAACTGAGTCCACATCATGCTCATTTTCATTCTGGGATTCTTTGAAAGGAGATGAAGAGTTTCTAGACTGTTTGTTAAGTATACTGGTCCTCTTTCCCCAAACACATCCCCATACACAGAGCAATTCCATCCTAATCTAAGGTAGAAGAAAATGTGAGAGACTAGAACAATTTCATTGCAAATCTGCTGTAGGCAAAGTCCTGGAAACACTAGGGGAGGGCAGGGGGTGTACAGTAGCAGGAGAGGACAAGATGTCAGAGCAGCAAGGTCTTACCTGTTTTACCACAGTCACTGTCCCAGGTGCCATGGCAACTACTGAGGCTACAGCAGTGGCATCGTGAGTCTCGGTGCCCAGCTCGATGATCTGCTGTAGTATGTTCACAGCTGTGGGGTCAAGGCGGTCACCTTAGGAGGAAGAAGCAAAGCCAGAATTTAAGCCCAGCTGTTCCGAACCCCAGCCTGAAGACACAGGCTGTCCCTTAGAGTGTCCTCCTGAGGATACCAGTTGACGTGGTCACATGCACAGCTGATTTCTCCTGAGCGCATGGGACATAGTCACGGAAAGTATGCCAAATAAATCACACAAGAGTTGGGCAAAACATCCAGAAATGTCTCAATGAGCTAACCAGGGGGTCACAAACTCCCAACTAGTTTAAACTTGGCCTTCTGTTTTAATCATGAATCATTTAATCATTGTTTTAATCAAAAATCAGGGCTCTGTATCTCAAGGCAGCAGCTCAGTACACCCTACTTGCTCTCATTATCTCCCTGGCCTTGTGTAGCCCTCCTAAACACATCCTGACCCTCCTCACTAATTTACTAACAGGGAGATTACTGCTTGGTGTCCACGCTAATGTAAGATCATGAAATCTTTGTTAGTATTTGCATCTCTTGGAGATTCTGGGTGGTTATCTCCCAATAGCAAGAAGTTAAGGAGATCTTATCAGCAGGGAGGAGGAAGAAGAGGAGGAAAAAGTTGGAGGAATCCCTCACGTCAAACGAGATTAGGGGGTTTGTGTCAAATGTGGGAAACAGTGCAATATTTTGTAGAAAAGCACCATCTGAATAAGGCTGGAGCTGTGTGAGCAATGAACCTGTTTAACGACAATGCAATGTCACATTTTTGCAAAATCCTCAAAATGAGGCAAAAAAAAATGTCATTGGATAAATGTCTTGTCAAATTTGCATGGAAGAAAAAGATTCCATAGAGTCAGTAGATAGCAGGGATTCTATTAGTGATAACGAAAATTGTCCTACACAATAACCCTTCTTTCTCTTGCCTCCTTTACACCAGCCATGAAGGTTTTCATAGGTTGATTTATTTTTCTTTATATTTGGTATTTTATTATTTTGTATTATATTATGGTATTGTAATCATTTTATATTAATATTTTGAGGTTGTAGAATGAATCATCTGAGGTTCCATTATTTCTTATGGGGAAATTCACTTTGATAAGCAAGTGCTTGGATTACAAGCATGTTTCTGGAACAAACTATGCTCACAAACCAAGGTTTCACTGTATTCACAATGCACCACCCTGTACCCCCTTACCACAGCCACACATGCCCCTTGTAGCAGATGACTCACACGGGCCTTGCAACCAAGCAATCCCTGTATCAAAAAACTAAAATATTTACCTGTAAAATATACTGAGGTTAAATGTCAATTCTTCATCCACTGACTCCCTCAGTGATAACTTACTAAGCCCTAGGAGCCAGCAGGAACTGTACATGTCCCTCTCTGCTCCTATCCGGGCCCACAGGCTCCAGAGACACAACCGTAAGCAAACCATTATATCACCTAAAGCCTGGTAGATTCCATATCAGCAGGGCAGTCGGGCTACAGAGGGGTCACACAGTCTGAGTGTTGGTGGTGGAGATCACATGGACAGAGAAAATAATGTGGGGAAGAAGGGGCCAAACCATCATCCTGAGATCACTGGAGCACCCAAGTGAGAAATGTAGCTAGTGCTGAGAACTACAGCCTGGGGTGGGAAGCAAGGACAGGGATAGCAAGAGACGGAGCAGGAGGGCCTGGCCTGCTCAGTTGCACGCCAAGTTTGAAATGTACTTGAAGGGCTTGGGAGACACTATAGGGCCTTTAGGAGCCATGTGTACACATGGGAATGAGTGTGGGTGTGTTGTTTCTACCGGATGAAGACAGGCTGTGTTTTGCAGGTCTTGAGCAATTACTAAACAGAGAGGAAGGAAACACTAAAGCAGGGTCTTAGGCTGGGCTCTGTCTGTAGCAGTGCAGGCTCTGTCTCTGAATTCCCTGCAGCTGAGTTTCCCGTGGGTCCAGCCTTGCTCATTAATCTCCCTAAACTTGCCTTTAGGAGTTGTGGTGCAGCTTTCTCACAACATAGCACTGGGGAATTTAAAAATTGGGTGGAAATGGTGTTTTCCTCAATTCTATATCCTACAGCATTCAACTCATCAGGTGCTGCGCTCAATCTCTTTCCCCAAGTGTAGATGGAGCTACGGAATGTAAGATTAACTTGCATCCACAGAGTATCAGAAAAAGCTGTTTCCAAGCACAGTGCTTGACTGCCACTGGACTAGCAGAGTTTGGTTTGGTTTCAAATCTATCTAAAATTTAAAAATCATCACATTTGATGCAAAAATCCTGGCTGGGTCTTTTGGGAAGACTGCAGGGTGGGGACTGAGAAAAGCGGGGCATGCGAGGGTGGATCGATCTGCAATGGGACCCAGAGCACACGATAGCCTCAGTCACCACTGCCACCCGATACT
>RJWT010051416.1:0-10698 GCA_004365215.1 Cuniculus paca
GCTTCTTTTATTCTTTTTTATTTTCTACTTTTATCTTCTACCTTTCCCTCCCTTCCCCTCCCTCTTCCCAGCCTTCTTCCTGACAGCACCCCACTTCCTCCACAAAACTGGCCATGCTAAGCAGTTTAGTCAATTTAACCAGTTTAGGCAACCAAAGGTTGATGGTTTCCCTGTGTTTCTACCCAAAAAAAAGTGTGTTGCCAGATTTTAACGTGCAAGTGGATTAATCACATATTTTCCCCAGTATGCAATTACTGAACATTTTCCTCTAAAAGTGTAATTGAGAAAAGGAGACCTCACTTTCTGCTCCTATCATGGGTGACTATAATTTATGTCTGGCATTAAGGGTGAGAGTTCAGGAGGGTGAATTCACAGTGAGTTTCCTCCTCATCCTGTTCTTAGGCCTTTTGGTATAACGAATCTCATTGTTTTGCCAGGCTTAGCTGTAAAGATTTTTTTAAACATTTTGTTAGACTCTTTCCTGTTATATACATAAAACACTTTACATTTGTATCATATATATTGTAGACATTTATCACAATTCTGCCAACTCAGACCTGCCCCAGGCCAATCTCGATCCTTTCCTTGTTGCAGTGTGGGCTCTGATGGGGCCCAAGGTCCGCTCTGGTACAGATGTTCCCTTTGAAGTGGCTTGTGACACTGGTTTTCCCTGGGACGGCTTGCCTGTTTGGGTTGGGCTCTTAAACAGGGGAAGCTTCATGATGTGAGGCCACATTAGGCAGATGTCTCAGAATAACTTAAAATGCCTTGAAGGACAGACTATTTAAAACAATTTTAAAAAGAACTGAGGGAGAAGTTACTTAGGACATGAGTAAACCCTTAGTCTTGCCTAAGATCTGCAGCCTCAGCCTGGTTTCTCCGTGTAGTCAGGCAGTAGATTCCAAAGTTCTTAGAGTGCAGACTGTTCGTGACAGTAATACCCACTGTTTCCTGGTGCGCTCTGTTGTAAGCACTGTGCTTGACGCCTTACATGCGTGATTTCATTTAATTGTTATAACCCTGTGGGATGATGGGTATCGTTTTCCTTTGCAGGTGCCGCAGAGCTTCGGGTGTAAGATCAGTGGTAGAGAACTGGTCTGGCCTGTGCATAGTCCTGGGTTGGATCCCCAGCACTGCACAAAACAAAACATGCTGGTGCATGCCCAGCACTTGGGAGGCTGAGGCAGGAGGACTCCTGTGAGTTTGAGGCCAACCTGGGTTGCCTAGTGAGTTCAAGGACAGTCTGGACTGCATAGTGAGACCCCGATTTAAAAACCAAAAAAGAAAACAACAGATGAGGCAGGAGAAGTTAGAGACTCACCTAGGATCGTACAGTTAAGCTGGGATGGAACCTATTGTTCCTGGCCCTCATCCCTGAAGGTTTTGCTCTCTATTGACACATATGTTTGTGTCATCTGGCTTTCCGTTAGGCTACACATTTGTCTTAAGTCACAGGAGTTTGAAGCAGGCATCCTAAATTTGCATTACTAGGATTTGTTAAGTCTTCTTTTACTGAGAAAGTTGGTGATAGCTCTCTCTGTGTGATAGGTCATAGGTCTCTGTGTGGAATTTGGAGCCTTCTTCAGCTGGCTCCCAGTTACCTCCTGAAGTTAGCCATCCGAGGTGCCCTCTGGGCTGCCCTCTTTTCTCTCTGATGAGTTGGCAGGGAGTACCTTGAGGCTGTTCCCCCTTCCTCCTGCTCAGGCAGCCTGCCCTCCCCAGGAGTGAGTTCTGATGACCTTTGCGTGGAAAGTTGTACCACTGCTCCCCCTGAGTTGTTGAAAGTATGACTGAAAGCTTTCAGGTCTCCGTGGTGGCTTGTATTGTCTTCTGTGTTCTTGGAACATACCCTGTATCTTTGTAGGGCGTGGATTTCTATTTTGGGCCTTCTCCTGGAATATAGGCTACTTGAGGGCAAAGACTGTATCCTACTGTCATTTCCATTACAGTTTTCAAATGTTTGGCATACTCAGTAAATATTTGGGTAGACACACCCGTCTCTGGCTGAGAGAACTTTCATTCATGCCCCTCCCCAGTCTAACTCACCTTGTTTGTTGGTTTTTATGAGACAGGGTCTTGCTATTCAGACCAGGCTAGCCTTAAACTCACAGCAATCCTCCTGCCAGGCATGTGCCACCACGCTTGGTTTCACCTTGTTTAAATGTAACAAAAATTATTAGGGTGTGTTGTTTACCCTTGAGCCAGTGATTAATCTGAGGGCTGTTAGTAAAACTTTTGTCTCTAATTTTGGTTGTGCGCAGGTTGAGCAATGTTCCTTGATCCCCTCCTTCTGTTCTACTTTTGTTCTCTATTTGGTAAGAAGAAGTTGGAATATCATGTTAGAGCACTGTTTTGACAAGTTTGTATTGCAGTTTCTTGCTACAGGCATGAAATACAGTGTGCCCATCCACAGACAGGAAGGATGGGGCAGACTCCCCGAGCTTTGAGCATGACCTCGGGCAGCGTGTGAGGGGGAGCAGTGCTCTGAATGGGTGGGAAGCACACGGCTGGTCTGTTGAGTTGGTGTTCTTCCACTCTCCCAGGGACTCCCACTCCGGTCCTGCTAGTGACCAAATCGCTGTTCTTTCTGCTAGAGGGATGGCCAGGGGCAGGTCCCGAGTGGTGTTCAAGGGTTGGGAGTTGGTGGCAGCTTGCAGTGAGGTGCCGAAAGAAGACTGGAGGAGGAGTCAGCAAGCGTGGTTGCTATATAGTTCATACTTGGCAAATTCCGACCTTGCGTTTTCTCAAGTATAAAATAAGTGTAGAATACCTGGGTTCTGATATAGATTATATAAAATAATCTCTGTGAAAGTGTTTTATAGATTTGAAAACATAACATGGAAGGATTTATAATTTTTTAAATCACCTTTTTAAAGACAAATGACTAAAGTGTATGTATGTGTTTATCTTCTTTTTTTTTTTTTTTTTTTTTTGAGACAGGGTCTCCCTGTGTAAACCCAGGCTGGCTCAGACTTGTGGTGAGCCTCCTGCCTCAGCTTCTTGAATTCTGGAATTACTGCTGCTGGCTTTTCTTTTTACAGTGCTGCAAATTGAACCTGGGGCTTTGCACATGCTAGGCAAGGGCTCTACTACTGAGCTATACTGTATCTCCAAGTCTGTTTTTTAAAATGCAAGTCTCTATTTTTTTTTAAATACTATACTTTTGTCCTTTCCCCAAAACCTTTTCAGACAGCAAAGTTGAAAGAATTACACACCCATATACCTACTACCTAACTTATGCAGTTAACCTTTTCCTATATTTGTCTTTATTATACCTACCCTTTTATCTATTTATCAATCCATTTTAATTCTGGATGCATTTTAAAATAACTTCCATATGTCTAAATACTTCATTCTGCATATCATTTACTAGAGTCCAAATTTGTTTTCTCTTTTTAAAGGTAAAATTACCAAGTAAAAGTAAAATCTATGTGTAGCATTTGCAAGTTTTTTTTTTTTTTTTGGTCTTTTGAGATAGGGTTTTGCTATATAGTTCAGGCTGGCCTTGAGCTCACTGTGTAGCCAGGGCTGGCCTGGAACTTGCAGCAATCCTCCTGCCTCTGCCTCCCAAGTGCTGAGATTATAGGTGTGCACCACCATACCCAGCTCCTTCACAACTTTTGACACTCATATACCTATGTAACACACATCTCTCACAAGATACAGGACATCATCGCCCTCAAAAGTCCTTTGTGTTTCTTTCCTATTCCTATCCACCAGCAACCACTGCTCGTTTTTTGTTATAAATTATTTTGCCTCTTCTGGACATCATATAATTTTAAAGCATGTGTAATCATAAAGCTCTTTTTGTGTCTTCACTCAGCATACTGGTTTTGAGATCCACCTGTGTTGCCTCACTGGTAGTTCTTTTTGCTTGTTAAGTGGTATTCCGCTATATGACTAGAACACAGTGTACATACATGTTCTCTTGTGGCTGGATACCAACACTAGCTTTGGACTTTCATGACTACTGCTGTTACAGATATTGCAACACTTATTGTAGAGGTGATTTCAAGGACATATACTTTCTTTAGTTCTTGTGGAAAGGTGAGGTAGGTCTGATCTGAAAGTGACTGGGGGTAACATGTCCTGGTTCCTGGTGCTGTTTGTGTATGTCATCTCATTGGATGTTTCCCTGAGCCCCTGTCAGGTAGTAAGAAGGAATTTTATTTTCCCTATGTAAGAAACTCAGAGGGATGGAATGACTTGTCCAAGTTTGTGGTGACCAGTTACAGAAACAGGTTCATTATAATAGCATAGAGTAGATGCAGAGGTTAGGGACTTTTTTTAAAAAAACCTTTCTCAGTTTTTGGTTCTTGTTTACTTTATAAAAGGAAACATTTACTTTTCCTCATTGTAAAAGCCATGTTTATTGCAGAACACTTGAAAAATACAGAAAAGAAGCAGGCTCACTAGTTGTGAAATCACTTAAATTGTAGTCAAAAAATAACTTCTCATAAAATGGTGATGTGTTTCCTTCCATCCGTATATATTGGTTTAATTGTAATTGAAAACTATTTTTAAACATTTTTGTTCTTTAGTTCTAGGAAACATTTAGCAAGGATTTCTTCAAATACTGTCCCTTCCATTCTCTTATTTCTCTTGTGCAGCTCCGTCCCAAGATAGAAGATTGAGATACATCTGTCTGTTCTCCACATCTTTCGGGTTCTTCAACTTCCCTTCTCAGTATTATATTCTGGAAGTACTTTTTAGTTCATCTTTTCAGCTCACTAATTTTTTTCCTTAAGGTCTGCTCAGCTGGTTAGCTCATTGAGTTCTTAAATTTGGCAGGTTCGGTGCTCAAAACTAAAGCAAGGTCTCACTATGTAGTTCAGCCAGGCCTTGAACTTACTATGTAGCCCAGGCTGGCCTTGAACTTGTGGCGATCCTCCTGCCTCAGCCTCCCGAGTGCTGGGATTACAGGTGTGCCCCACCATGCCCAGCCTAAAGTCTATTCTGATTAGTGTTTATTTAATTCATTTTTTATTGTGTTGTAAAGTCAGCAAAGTATACACAATGTTTAAGTGTCAAGCTTGATGTGTCTTTGGTCTGTGTAACTGCCACCCAAACCAGAATGGAACACTCCCGTGCTCCAGAAGGCTGCCTGTGGCTCTTCAGTACTTTTTAGAATTTTAAACATTTTATTATGGAAAATCTCAAGTGTACAGCAATCTCGAAGGAATTTCCCGGGTACTCCTGTATACCCAATGCTTGTATTTTACATTAGCATTTTATTATAATCAGCTTATCACATATACCTTTTATCCCTTTGTGCCTATATTTTTTTCCTTTTGGCTTTTTTGTTTTGGTGGTACTAGGGATTGAACCTAGGGTCTTCACACTGAGCTGCACCCCCCGCCCCTTTTTTATTTTTATTTTTATGTTTTATCTTTATTGAGACAGAATCTCTCTAAGTTATCGAGTTGCCTGGACTGGGCTTGAACTTGTGATCCTCCTGCCTTTAGTGAATTTTAAAGCAATTACAGATGTCAGTACACTTCCTCTTAAATATTTCGACATGTGTAACATTAGAGTTCAGTATTTACATAGCATTTTCAGGTAAAATTTACATATAATGAAATGTGTCAATACTTAATATATATTTGCTGAGTTTTAGTAAATGCATACACATATCTGTGTAACCCAGACATTTATTGAGGTCTACAATATTATCATCCCAGGAACTTCCGGGTAAATGAACCATAGATAAATGTTACGCTTGTCGTAAATCTTTCCTTCAGGTCTTTTTTTCTTTTTATTGAATGTGTTATTTTAAAAATTAGGCATTTTATATTTTTACAAAACTGAACCTAACAGTTTCCTTTTTTCCCCCATATAATTTGTAACATCTGTTTGTTTGTTTTTTTGTTTGTTTGTTTTTTGAGACCAGGTGTTGGTCTGTTGCCCAGACTGACTTCTAACTCCTAGGCTCAAGGGGTCATCCTGCCTCTGCCTTCAGAGTAGTGGGGTCCATAGGTGGGCACCACTGTGCCAGCTTCATATCCTCTATAGAAGCAATATGTGTTCATTGCAGAAAATTTGCAAATGCTTAAATGCAGTTTTCACCACTTTGAGATCATTTATTACAACACATCAGTGTTCACTGAATACATGGTGTTAGATGCATATTCACTGAAATTAGGTCATATAGTACATGCTTTGGTTGTTGCAGTGCTGGGGCTCCTAAGGTACTGCTCTGCAGCTGAGCTATATATACCTCCAGCTATGCTTTTTAAAAAAAATTGTGGTAAAATAAATACAACAAAATTTATGATTTTTTTTCTTGAGGGAGGGTCTTGCTGTGCAGTCTAGGATGGCCTTGAAATCACCAGGCTGGCCTTGCACTTGTAGTGATCCTTCTGCCTCAGCCTTCTGGGTGCTGGAATTACGGGCATACATCACCACACCTGGCTAAAAATTTTAGTAGTAAAGAATTGCTGCTTCAAATGATGAAGAAAAGTTTTCTGGATTTCACTTTTTTCCTTTTAATTATGGACATGGATTTTTATTGGTTGACTCGGGATCAGTTGGTCTTCTCTTTTTTTCTAAGACTAAAATGGTAATACCTTGACTAGTTGGAGGTCTTTCAAACTGACTTCTATTCTTTTAAAATTATTTATCTTTTATTTTTACGGTAGTGGGAATTGAATCCAGCCAGAGCCTTTGTACTGAAGTGTAGCCCCAGCCTTATTTATTATTCATTCTTTTTGTGTGTGTGTGTGTGGGGGGTACTGGAGATTAAACCCATCGGGCTGTCCACCACTCAGCTATATCCTCAGTTCTTCATTTTTTATTTGGAGATAGGATCTCACTAAGTTGCCCTGGCGGGATTCAAGGTTTCAGTTCTCTTGCTGTAGCTTCCTTCAGTGCTCAGGCTGTTATGTGTGCACTATGTCTGGCTCCTTTTCATTTTTTATTTTGAGTCAGGGTCTTGCTAAATTGCCCAGGCAGGACTCAAACTCACAATCCTATTTCAGCCTCGCAAAATACTGTGCTGAGATTACGGGGATGTGCCACCAGGCTTGGCTCTTATTAATCTCTGAAAGCATAATCAATGTTTGTTACAGTCCCAGTTTGTACCTTCCTTGCCCTAGACCAGGAATGGGTCATTTCTACAAGGTACCCTATTCTTCAACGAAAATAGTGTTAGAAATGACAATCTGGGTGTAAGGGGTACTCATTAGGAATGATATTGTTTGGGGGCCATTTCAATGGTTATAGCTGAAAACTTCCCCAAAACTATGTATTTTTGTTTTTGCTTTGGGTTTAATCACTCAGTGCTTTATTTTAATATATTTGATTTGCAGTTATATTCTTTTTTTCTTACTCTAGTCTTTCTTTGCTTTTAAGCTTAAGCCCTTATCTATCCAAATATATGATAGTTATGTATTCACTCATATGTTTTAAATATTTTGTTTTACTTACGTCTTTTTTAAATTTGAAATTTGACTATTTTGTTTGAGGTAAAAATCTTAGCTCTTTGAAATAGCTAATTATTCAAGCACTTTTTATGTGAACAATTCTTTTTTTCCAACTGGTTTATGCTTTTACTTTACAATCTCTTTGAGTTACCTATTTTTAGGTGTCTATTCTTACACTGTTACTGCACTGACTTCATTTTTTATGGCCTTATACTATGTGTTAATAGTATCTGGTAAGGTTAATAATTTTCCTCCTATCCCACTTAAACTAAACTTTCTTGCCTTTCATCTCAGCAGTCTGGGAGGCTAAGGCAGGAAGATTGGAAGTTCAAGCCCAGCCTACATAGTGACTTTTTGGTGACTGAGACCTTGTCTGAAAAACGAAAACAAAAATGGATGTAGCTCAGTGTGAAGGCCCTGGGTTCATTCCCCAGTATCACAAAAATCAAAGAAAAAAAGCACTGTCTTATTTATTCTTCCATACCAATTCTGTCTGTCTTTCTGTCTGTCTATCTAGTGCTGGGAATTAAATCCCAGTCTTGAGCATGCTAAGCATATACTGTACCACCACTGTACTCTGAGATAAACTTGTAGCCCCCATGCCAGTTTTAGATTGATTTTGTTTTACCTGCAAATCTGGTGTGTTTGGGGGAGTGGGTTAGTAATATTGTAGTTAGATATACCATAAGTTGCTAAGAATGGAGAGTTTTATGGTTGTAGTGGTCCATTTTTCATTGCTGTTACAAAGTACTCGAGGTTGTGTGCTTTATAAAATAAGTTTTAAGCCGGGCGTGGTGGCTCACACCTGTAATCCCAGCACTTGGAAGGTTGAGACAGGAGGATTGTTGCAAGTTCAAGACCAGCCTGGGCTACAAAGTGAGCTCAAGACCAGCCTGAACGGCATAGTGAGACCATGTCTCAGAAAGACAAGGACTGGGGATTTGGCTCAGTAGCCTAAGCACCTGCCTGGCAAACACAAGGTTGTGAGTTCAATCCCTGGTGCCACGAAAGTTTTATTCAGCTCACAGTTTTAGTTTTGAAATTTCATGATCAAGTGGCCTCGTTGGGTCAGCCTCTGGTGAGGACCCTCATGGCTGCATCATGTCTTAGCAGTTGTGTCTTAGAGGGACAACATTTCAAGGGAAAGATCACCTGGAGCAACAGGAAGCCAGAAAATGGGGGGAAGGGCTGTCTTGCTCTGACAACCCTCTCTCACAGGAACTAGCTTTAGCCTCATGAAAACTACATGGAGGCTGATGTTCCCAGTGACCCAGGCTTCAGCTCTTCAAGGTTGCATCGTGTCCCAACATCACCACACTGAGGACCAGCTTCTAACGCATGAGCTCTTAGAGGTCACATAGAAAACATACTCAAACCACAGCAATGGCCCTTATTCTTCCTGTCCAGTTGTGTGATACTTATTAGTTATTTACATGTTTTCATTGGAGATTTATATCTTTTTAGGATGAGTCTTGTGTGGTCATAAGTTTTTTCATTTAGTCTTTTAATGAATTATTTTACTTGAGAAAGTATTTTGATGTTGATGAAAAGTTTTTTAAACATCCTTGTAGTTTTTCAGAAGATTGTCTTTATTTTTTAATTGCGAAATATATAAATCTGAATCATACAGTGTTTTTTTGTTGTTATTATTTTGGTTTTTTTTTTTGTTTGTTTGTTTGGTTTTTTTGGTACCAGGAATCAAACTCAGGACCTTGTGCTTACCAGGCAGGTGCTGTGCTGCTGAGCTATATCCCCAGCTAGTGTTTGAATTATTGAGGTAGATGTTTATATTGTTAGAGGATAATTTTTGGGTGTTTCTAAAACCATTTTCTTGTTGTATTTGCTTTAGAGTTTCAGAAAATTATTGAATAATGGTGTTCCATATTTAAATATTGCATTGTTTCTCTTGTGTGAGAAACCCAGTAAAAAAGGACCAAAATGAGTGACAGATATTGGGAAGTAGGAAGAAAATGTTCAAATAGGAAGGGGTAAAAGGGAGGGGGGGAGAAGAGAGGGAAGGGAATTAAAAAACAGTGTTTAAAAAAACAGAATGGGAGAAGAAGGTTTTGTAAAGGGAGAAGAGAAAAAGGACCATAGGGAAGGAAGGGAAGTGGGAAAAACAGATACATTGTGTACAGGAACAGATTCCCTGTGATGAATGTGATCATTATATATGTCAAAAGTATACCAATAAAATTAATTAAAAAATAAGTTAACCTGCACTTAAAAATAATAGTGTTAGTCTGTATCTTTGTTTTGTTTGGATTGTAATGATACTGCATCTCATTCTTTACCTTTGAGTATGAGATTTGCTTTTGTCTGATACTAAAAAAGTTTGCATTCCTGAAATGAATTCTGTTTACTTGATACAGATAATTTTTAAAAATTTAAAACATACTGTTGAATTCAGTTTATAATAACTTCAGTTTTCTTTTTCTGTTCATGAATGAAAAACTGTAATTTTACACTCCAGCAATAAACTCTTATTAACATTTTATTCTTTGCATTCTCTCTTTCCTGTTCATGAATAGGAATTTAAACTAAGTTTATTTGTTTAACAGTATAAAGGATTGAACACAGAGCCTCATGTATGCTAGACAGGCATTCTACCACTGAACTATATAACCAGACCTACATTAAATTTTTAAATGTAATTTTTAAACAAATGACTTCCATATAGTTTTATATTTTTACTTTTAAATTTAATAATAAATTGCAACTGTTTTCCCATATCATTAGAATTTCTTCAAATAACATGATTAATAATAATATACTAATGCTGCCATATATATCTTCCTACAAAAGGCTTTGTGCACATGTGTAATTATTTCCTTACATTTATTAGAAGTTGAATCTATTTTTAAGTTTTGATTTAAAAAAATACTTCTATTGGGTCAAGTTTTAAAACACTTTGGAACAATCTATAATGAAAAAGCATATTTTATTCAAATCTTTTATTTATAAAATTGGCTCTAATTTATATTTTCTTACTGAAATGTTTCACTTTCTTAACACTGTGATCCCTTAGTGAGACTTTTAACTTTATCATACTCTTTGTTTTATAGGGGAGGAAATTGAAACCCTAGGGCATTTGGGAAATGTCCAGGATCACACCACAAGTGTTGGCAAAGCTGGGATAAGAACCCCATGCTAGCAGTTGTCTCTTATTCCTTGGTACTTTTTATATTCATGGGAAATGGACTAGAGATAGGTATTCCCTCTGGTCATTTCAGTGAGATACCCAAGTGTCAAAGTCTACATGCTTTTCTTTTCTTTT
>RJWT010051417.1:0-10707 GCA_004365215.1 Cuniculus paca
CTGGCAGAATGGATCAAGAAACAACATCCAACCATATGCTGTCTACAAGAAACCCATCTAACCCAAAAGGAAATTCATAGACTGAAAGTCAAAGGATGGAAAACAATACTCCATGCAACAGGAACCCAGAAAAAAGCAGGGGTAGCTATTCTGTTCGCAGATGATGTGAACTTCAAACAAATAATGGTCAAAAGAGATACAGAAGGTCACTACACACTGGTTAGGGGAAAACTCCAAGAGGAAGAAATAATCTTAAATATATAGGCACCAAATATGGGCGCACCCAACTATATAAAACAAATATTAATAGAAATGAAAAATCAAATAAGCAACACAATTATAACAGGAGACCTTAACACACCCTTGGCTCAAAGAGACAGCTCAACTAGACAGAAAATCAGCAAAGAAATAACAGAACTGAATCAAATCTGTCAACAAATGGACTTGGTAGACGTCTACAGAGTTTTCCACCCAACAACATCAGAGTATACATTCTTCTCAGCTTCACATGGTACATTCTCTAGAATAGACCATGTATTGGCCCATAGAACATACTTAAATAAATGCAAAGGAATTGAAATTATCCCATGCATACTATCTGATCACAATGCCATCAAACTGGAAATTAATGACAAAAGAAATTGCAAAAACTCCATAAACACATGGAAATTAAATAGCACACTCCTGAACAATCAGTGGGTCACAGAGGAAATTAAAGAAGAAATTAAATAATATTTACAAGCAAATGAAAATACAAATACAACCTACTGGAACCTGTGGGATACAATGAAAGCAGTCCTCAGAGGGAAATTTATTGCGGTGAATTCCCACATCCAGAAAATGGAACGAACGCAAATAAACAATCTGATGTTACACCTGAAACATCTAGAAAAAGAATAACAAGCCCAACCCAAAGCCAAAAGAAGGGAGGAAATTGTAAAGATCAGAGCAGAAATTAATGCAATTGAGACTAAGAAAACAATACAAAGAATCAATAAATCAAAGAGCTGGTTCTTTGAAAGAATAAATAAAATTGATAAGCCGCTAGCCAACCTCATAAAAAAAGGAAAGAGAAAACTCAAATCCATGCAATAAGGAATGAAAAGGGTGAAATCACTACAGACCCTGTGGAAATACAGAAGATCATCAATTCCTATTTCAAAAATCTTTATTCTCATAGGTTCGAGAACACCAAAGAAATGGACAGATTTCTAGAAACATATCAATTACCAAAACTGGGCCAAGAAGATGTAAAACTACTGAATAATCCAATTTCAGTTAATGCAATCGAAAATGTAATTAGAACCTTACCAAACAAGAAAAGTCCAGGTCCTGATGGATTCACAGCTGAGTTCTACAAGAAATTCAAGGAAGACTTAATGCCAACACTCCTCAAACTCTTCAAAGAAATCGAAAGGAAAAGAAGTCTCTCTAAATCATTCCTGGAAGCAAGTATTACACAATACCAAAACCAGAGAAAGACCCAACCAAGAAAGAGAACTAGAGGCTAATCTCTGTAATGAACATAGATGCAAAAATCCTCAATAAAATACTGGCAAACAGAATCCAGCAAGTCATCAAGAAGATTATACACCATGACCAAGTGGGATTCATCCCAGGAATGCAAAGATGGTTCAACATACGCAAATCAATAAATGTAATACACCATATCAATAAAGCCAAAGATAAGACCCACATGGTCATCTCAATAGATGCAGAAAAAGCTTTTGATAAAGTCCAACACTCTTTCATGATAAAAACCCTACAGAAAATTGTAATAGATGGCCTTTACCTCAATCAAAAGCCATCTATGACAAACCAACAGCCAGTATCACATTAAATGGTCAAAGACTGAAAGCTTTCACTCTAAAATCAAGAACAAGACAAGGATGTCCATTATCACAGCTCCTATTCAATATAGTGCTGGAAACATTAGCCAGAGCAATTAGACAAGAGAGAGAAATAAAAGGAATAAGAATAGGAAAGGAAAAAGTTAATTTATCACTATTTGCAGATGACATGATACTCTATATAGAAGACCCACAAAACTCCATAGAAAGACTCCTGGATTATCATAACCAAATTCAGTAATGTAGCTGGATACAAAGTCAATACTCAGAAATCAGTCGCATTCCTGTACACAAACAACAAGCACACTGAGAGAGAAATAAGAGAAACCACACCCTTTACAATAGCATCCAAAAAAATGAAATACTTAGGAATCAACCTAACAAAGGAAGCAAAAGATCTATTCAATGAAAATTACAGTACTCTGAAAAAAGAAATCAAAGAGGATCTCAGAAAATTGAAAGACATTCCATGCTCGTGGATAGGAAGAACAAACATAGTGAAAATGGCCATTCTCCCAAAATTATTATACAGATTTAATGCAATTTCCATCCAAATACCATTAGCAGACCTCACAGATCCAGAGAAATCATTCTTAAAATTCATCTGGAACTATAAAAGACCTAGAATAGCAAAGGCACTTCTGGGCAGCAAGGGCAGGACAGGAGGCATCACAATCCCAGACTTGAAAGTATACTACAAAGGTAATGTAATCAAATCAGCATGGTATTGGAATCAAAACAGACCTGAGGATCAATGGAATAGATTAGAAGATACAACCCCAAGTACAAACACACTCAGCCACCTTATCTTTGACAAAGGGGCCAAACATGTTCACTGGAAGAAAGATAGCCTCTTTTTTTTTTGCGGCACCGGGGACTGAACTCAGGACCTTGCGCTTGCCGGGCAGGCGCTTAGACCGCTGAGCTAGATCCCCAGCTGTGTTTTTGAGACAGGGTCTCACTATGCCATTCAGGCTGGACTTGAGCTCACTTTGTAGCCCAGGCTGGCCTCGAACTCACAACGATCTGCCTGTCTCAGCCTCCTGAGTGCTGGAATTACAGGCGTGAGCCACCACACCCAGCTGAAAGATAGCCTCTTTAATAAATAGTGCTGGAAAAACTGGCTTGTCATATGCCAAAAACTAAAATTAGACCCAAGCCTATCACCATACACTAAACTAAAGTCCAAATGGATCAAAGGTCTAAATATTAAAACAGAAACCCTACATCTGCTGGAAAACAAAGTAGGTAGAAATCTTGAAAACATAGGGGTACGTGGAGAATTCATGAACAAAAGTCAAACTGCACGGGAAACACTTCCCAGAATCAACAATTGGGATCTTGCCTTGTTAAAAAGTTTTTGCATGTCAAAAGAAATCTCCAACAGAATGAAAAGAAAACCCACAAATTGGGAAAAAATTTTAGTCAACTGCCCTTCAGACAAAGGTCTTCTCTCTAGAACATATAAAGAATTAAAAAACATCAGGCCTTTGAAATTCAAAGACTCAATCCAGAAATGGGCATCTGAGATGAAAACACACTTCTCAGCTGAACAAATAAGAATGGCAAATAAATACATGAAAAAATGTTCAGTATCATTGGTCATTAGAGAAATGCAAATTCAAACAACTCTGAGATTTCATCTCACTCCAGAAAGAATGGCCAGGGTCAAGAAAACCACCAACAATAAATGCTGGAGAGGCTGTGGGGAAAAAGGAACCCTTCTCCACTGTTGGTGGGAGTGCAGACTGGTGCAACCACTGTGGAGGTCAGTCTGGAGGTTTCTCAAAAAGCCAGGATTGGCTGCTATTCCGCTTCTGGGCATATTCCCAGAAAAAGTGAAATCATCTTACCACAGTGATATATGTGCACCCATGTTTATAGCAGCACAATTTGTAATAGCCAAATCTTGGAAACAACCCAAATGCCCATCAATTGAGGAATGGATAAAAAAGATGTGGTACTTTTATACAATGGAGTACTATTCAGCTATAAAAAATGATCACATTGAGGCTTTTATAGGTAAATGGATGCGACTTGAGACCATACTCATAAGTGAAATAAACCAAACACCAAACACACATGTGTAAACACCGCATCGTCTCCCTAGTGTAAGAAACTGAAAGACTCAATAAGATACAAAATTCCTGATAAATATGGAGAAATGGTTCTGAAATCCAATGGTGCTTTTATTCTTTGATTTGATTGGTTTAAGTCCTTTTCCTACTATTTGAAGGCAATATGTGAGAAGATAGGAACAGCTCTTTTGAAAAATGAGACACTACGGTAACCAGTGCTGGTTTCTTGTTGTCCGACTTGAAGGCCTATAATGCTCTTTTGTTTTATGTGGTTTTATATTAGTTTGTTTTGTTTGAGTTTATTGTCTGTAAATGTATGAACGACCATTTTGAAGAAAGCAAGAGACACTAGGGTAACCACTGTTAATCTCCTGGTGTTATGTTTTGAAAACCTGTATAGCTTGCAGTGTTCTGTTTTGAATGTTTGACTCTATTCTGTTTTCTTTGTTTTGTTTTGTTTTGTTTTGTTCTATTCTCCTTAAAATAACAAAAAAAGAATTTCCATATTGTTTTCTGTAATGTTTTTATTAATTATGTTCTTTCAACTGTGCATTAGAGTTCCCCTTTCTCCATATTGTCATGAGCACATGTTATTTTTGTTTTTGGATTATAGCTGCTCTACCTGGGATGAGATGGTATCTCTTTCTAATTTTTATTTGATTTTCTCTGATACTTAGGTGTATTGATCATGAGATCATTATATGATGACTTTTCATCATTTTACAGTTTTTGTGAGAAAGGATATTTTATTGAATACAAGAATAGTAACTTCTCTTCTCTTTTGATTTCCGTTTGTATAATCACTTTCCCTCCCTTTACTTGCAGCCTATATGATCTTTATAGATCATATCTACAAATTTCTTGTAGGCAAAATACTCAGGTCTTGTTTTTTAATCCATTCAGCCAGTCTAAATCTTTAATTGGGGGAATTTAATCCATTTATATTCAAGGTTTTTATTGATGTGCAAAGATTCATTCCCATCATTTTGTTAATATTTTTCTTGTTGTTTGGCATATTATTTGTTCCTTTCTTCCTCTTATGTGCTTTGGTGGTCTTCTCCATTGGTAAGATTTTATTACTATTTTATTTGCTTTTGTGTCACTCATTTAGTAGTGGGTTTTGTATTTTCAGTTTTCATGATGTTAGTTTTCTTCTTGTCATTTTTTTTAATGACAGAATTTCCTATAGGGCGAGTCCTATATGATCATCTGTGTCCTAGATGATCAGTCTTCATCACATTTCATATTGATGAATTCCTTCAGTTTTTGGTTATCTTTGTAGAACTATCTCCATCCTGTTTCAAGGAGAGCTTTGTTGGGTACAGTGTTTCTTTTTGGCACTTCTGTTTTCTTTCTTTTTTTTTTTTTTTGCGGCACTGGGGATTGAACTCATGACCTTGCACTTGCCAGGCGGGCGGTTAGACCACTGAGCTAGATCCCCAACCCAGCACTTCTGTTTTCTTTCAGACAGGTGAATATGTGATCCAATTATCTCAGTTTTGTAAGGTTTCTGCAAAGAAACCTGTTGTCAATTGATGACGGTTCCCTTAAATGTGACTTAATTCTTTATCTCTTGCTCTTTCTAGATTGCTTGCATTGCCTTAAATGTTACAGTGGTGGTGAACCTTTGGCATGTGTGTTGTTTTTCTTTTGACACAACAGATGTTAATGTATGAGTTGTTTTTCCTAAACTGAAAACTAGGTATTCAGGTTAAATTGGAGTGTTTGCACATTTTGATATGTAAGTGGGTTTTGGGTTGCAGTTTGGCATTTATCTCTAAAAGGTTCACCATCACTCGACTATAAGATAACTTAGAGAGGAATCTTTCTGATTAAACCTATTTGACTCCATTGAGTCTTGGTTCCAGATATCCTTATCTTTCTCAAATGTTCCTATATGTTCAGCTAATATTTTGTTACCTAGATGTCTACAATTTTCCCTTTCTTTTCTCTGTTGCAACATTCATAATACACAGTTTTGGTTAGTTCATGATTTTTCATCAATTTTGTAGGCTTTTCATTCTTTAATTTTACTCTCTTTTCTTTGTTTGTCTGGGTTATTTGAAAAGAATTTATTCAAATTTAAAATTTTTTTCTTGATCTAGTACTTTGTTGAAAGTCTCAGCTGTATTTTTATTTCATTTATTGACTTCTTCAGTGCCATGATTTCTTTTAGTTTATTCTTCTGTTTGCTAAAGTTTACATATAGACCATAAGTTGTTTTCATTCTTTAGTTGTTTGCCTGTATTCTCTCGTAATTTGTTGAATTTCCTTACAGTAATTACTTTGAATGTTTTTCAGGGATTTCAAAATTATCTTTTTAAAGCCTTTGTCTGTTGCTAGAAAACTCTTGTAGTTTTGAAAGCAGCATATATCTTGCTTTTACAGGCTTCTTATGCACCTGGCATATCTGGGATATATGTCACCAATATACTTGTTTTCTTATCCAATTTTGTAGAATGGATTTCATGGTAAGAAAAAAAAAAGAAGTCTTTCTTCTGAAAATGTATTTCAGTTTATTGATTGGACATGACCAGCTGACTTTTCTTCCAGGTGAGTGCAGTAGTGTACTTTTTGTAAAGCTGCTTCAACTGTAATCAGTGGCAATGACACCTTGGAAGTGAGTTCTCAGGCAGGTATAGGCATGATGTATGTGCCTGCATGTACACTGCGCCCATGCTTTCTAGGGCTTGTGTGTACAAAGCCACTCAAAAAGCATGGCACAGAGGCAACTGTGCCAAATGTCTATCAATCTCAATCTCAGTGGACTACATGCAAATCAGGCCACTAAAATGGCAGTATACTATAGTGAGTGTACTCAGGCTTGCACATTCAGTATTGTGAGCAGCATGTATTTTAGTCTCCATGGGCTTTACTGGGACAGTGCAATACCAGTGAGTCTGGGTAAATGCAGTATGGTGAATGCTTGGCAGTGGAAAAAGGGCACTTGCCGGTCTCTAGTTGGTAAAAAGATCCTGATATGGACTGCTACTGATCTTCCATTTTCATTTTTCATGATGTTAAACATTGTTACTCATTTCAAGGTGGTCCACAGTAGGGTGGCATCTTGATCAATATAGGAGACTTTGTTTACATTTTTCCAAGGTCATTTTGGGTCTTTTGTTCCAGTTTATCTTATGTTTAGTTTACTAGTTTTCTCACTCCCAAATATTCCACCTGAGTAACAGCTGTTTATTCTTTATTTATGTTTCTTTGTGGGAAGGAAACACATCTGGCACCTCTAATTAATCTTGTTACTTGAAGTTTACTGTATATGTTCTGTAAAGGTCTATGCAGTTCCTTTCAATTCAAATAAATATTGTGTTATTCTTTTAACTGTTAAACAGCTATTTATATATACTAAATATGAGGCTTTTAAAAAATATATGCTATGGAAATATTTCAGTTGTATCTTTTGCTCTTTCTTTCTTTGAGATGGTTCTTTGAAACATAAAAATTTTGTTGATAAAATTCACTTATGCATTTGTTCTCACTTAAATATTAGGTATCATATCTAAGACTATTTTTCCTAATTGATTTTTCAAACTTGAACAATCTTGTATACCTATAATAAATTTCATTTAGTGTTGGTTGTCTAAGACTTCTTAATCCATTGCTTGTTTCAATTTGCAATATTTTGTTAAGGAGTTACGTGTTTTTATTCAGTAGAATCACTGTTCTATAATTTTCCTCTCTTATAATTTTTAAAAATCTTGTTTTGTATTAGAATAATTCTGCTTCTAGAATTCTGCCTAAAAAAATTAGTTATAAAGTACCTTTCTGCCACGTGTGGTGGCACACACCTGTAAGTCCAGCACTTGGGAGGCTGAGGCAGGAGGATCATTGCAAGTTCAAGACCAACCTAGGCTACAAAGTGTGCGCAAGGCCAGCCTGAACTGTATAGTGAGATCTTGTCTCAAAAAGACAAAAATAAATAAATAAATAAATTAAGTACCTTTCCTTTTTTTTTTTCTGGGAGAGATTGTAAAAAGTTGATGCCTTTTTTTTACACAAATGTTTAATAAATTCCACCAGTAAAGCCTTCTAGAACTGATCATTTACTTTTATTATGTGTCATTTTTATTGACTTTTTTCTTTAGTAGAAATAGGATAGTTCAGACTATTGCTTCTTGTTTGAGTTTTGTTAATTTGTGTTTTTCAAGATTTAATCCATTTCATCTTATTTATGAGATTTACAATCTTAGAGATATTCATTGTGTTTCTTTTTCATTCTTTTAATAATCATAGTGAAAAAAGTGATGACCCACATGATCATAGTGGATAATCTTCTTGATGATTTGCTGCATTCTGTTTGTTAGTATTTTACTGAGGATTTTTGCATCTATGTTTATTAGGCAGATTGGCCTGTAGTTCTCTTTTTTGATTGGGTCTTTCTCTGGTTTTGGTATAAGGGCAATACTTGCTTCCAGGAATGAGGTAAGGAAACTTGCTTCCCTTTTAATTTCATTAAAGAGTTTGTAATATTCAGCTTTGAATCCATTTGGACCTGGGCTTTTCTTTGTTGGTAAGTTTCTAATTACATTTTCAATTTCATTAAATGATCAGTAGGATTATCCCAGGAATGCAAGGATGGTTCAGCAAATCAATAAACTGAAAACACCATATCAAAAGAACCAAAGACAAGAATCACATGATCATCTCAATAAATGCAGAAAAAGTTTTTGATAAAGTCCAACCCACATTCATGATAAAAACCCTACAGAAAATTGGAATAGATGGTCTTTACTTTAATCTGATAAAAGCCATCTATGACACACCAACACTCAATATCTTCCTAAATGGACAAAAACTGAAAGCTTTCAACCTAAAATCAGGAACAAGATAAGGATGTCCATTATCACCACTCCTATTCAAATAGTGCTGGAAACATTAGCCAGAACAATTAGGCAAGAGAGAGAAATAAGTGGAATAAGGATAGGAAAGGAAGAAGTTGAATTATCATTATTTGCAGATGACATGATACTCTTCATAGAAGACCCCAGAAATTCCATCAAAAGACTTCTAGATCTAACAACTGAATTCAGTAGCATAGCAGAATACAAAGTCAACACTCAAAAATCAATAACATTCCTGTACACAAACAACAAACTCACTGGGAGAGAAATTACGGAAACCACACCCTTCACAATAGCACCCCCAAAAATGAAATAGTTAGGAATCAATCTAGCAAAGTAAGTAAAAGATCTATACATTGAAAATTACATTACTCTGAAAAAAGAAATCAAAGAGAATTTAAGAAAATGGAAAGACATCCCTTGTTCATGGATAGGAAGAACAAACATTGTGAAAATGGCCATACTCCTAAAATTGTTTTACAAATTTAATGCAATTCCTTTCAAAATACCCTTAGCATACTTCACAGATCTAGAGAAAGCATTCCTAAAATTCATCTGGAACCAGAAGAGACCTAGACTATCAAAGGCAATTCTGAGGAACAAAGGCAAGGCAGGAGGCATCACAATCCCTGACTTGAAATTATACTACAAAGCTGCTGTGATAAAATCAGAAACAGATAAGTTGGCGAAAAAACAGACATGAAAATCACAGGAATAGATTAGTAGATGTAGACACAACTACAAACACACTCAGCCACCTTATCCTTGATGAAGAAGCCAAACATGTTCACTGGAAGAAAGACAGCCTCTTTAATAAAAGGTGCTGGAAAACCAGCTTTCCACATGCCGAAGACTAAAACTAGACCCATGTGTCTCACTATGCACTAAATTAAAGTCAAAATGGACCAAAGATCTAAACATTAAAACGGAAACATTAAATCTTCTGGAAGACAAGGCAGGTAGAAATCTTGAAGACATAATGGTAGGGAGAGAGTTCATGAGCAAAACCCAAACTTCACGGGAAATACTTTACAGAATCAACAACTGGGGTTTCATTTTATTAAAAAAATTTTGCACATCAAAATAAATCAACAACAGAGTGAAAATAAACCCCACAAAGTGGGAAAAAATTTTGGCCAATTGTCCCTCAGTTAAAGAACTTCTATCTAGAGCATAAAAAGAATTGAAAAAGCACAGACCCCCGAAATTCAGAGACCCAATCCAAAAATGGGCAGCGCAGATGAACATGCACTTCTCAGATGAAGAAATACAAATGGCAAATAAATATGTGAAAAATGTTCAGTATCAGTGGATATTTGAGAGTTGTAAATTAAAGCAACACTGAGATTCCTTCTTACTCCAGAAAGAATGACTACCATGAAGAAATTAACCAATAACAAATGCTGGTGGGGCTGTGGGGGAAAAACGAACCCTTCTCCATTGTTGAGGGAAGTGTAGCCTGGTGCAACCACTGTGAAAATCACTATGGAGATTCCTTAAAAAATTAGGATTAGGGGGTCCAATTCCACCCAGCTATTCTCCTTCTGGGCATCTTCCCAGAAGAATTTAAAACATTGTGCCACAGCAATATATGTGCATTCATGTTTATAGCAGTACTATTTAGGGTTGTTAAATCTTGGAAACAACCCAAATGCCCATTAACCCTGGAATGCAAAAATAAAAAAGATTTCTTTTAATATAGTGGAGTACTAGTCAGCCATAAAAAGGATAAACTCAAGACTTTTGTAGGTAAATGTATGCAATTTGAGGCCATAATCATAAGTGAAATAAATCGAACTCATACATGTAAGCATCATATTGTCTCATTAGTGTGAAAAATTGAACAAGTAAATAAGATCTAAAATGTGCAACAGATATTGTGAATTGGGAAGAAACGTTCAAAAGAAAAGAGAAAGTGATGTG
>RJWT010051418.1:0-10736 GCA_004365215.1 Cuniculus paca
GTGGCTGGAGACCCAGCTGACACCTCTGTAACACTGTCGCCAGTCTGACTTGCGCGGGGAAGCCGAGGGCAGCCGGAGCTGTCAGAGCCACTCTCCCCTGCCAAGGTCAGGAAGAGGCACCCGGCTGCACTGGGCTGGACGCGGTCCTCGCCCTGTGCCAGTGCTCCTCCCCGCTTCATTCCCCTGCCCAGCTGACCTGCCCTGACCCCAGCCACACACGCCCTTCTCCCCTAGCGCTCACTCTCCGTGGCTACCCAGTGCCCTCAGGACAAAGCCCCAGCTCTGCCTCGGCCTCAGCCCGTGCAGCCTAGTGTACCAGGATGCCCGGTCGGGCCTCTCGTTCGTTCGTTGTACCTATCTGTGGGGCTCCGACAGTGTGCAGTTCTGTCCCAGACCTGGGGAAGTAGCAGTGAACACGGTGGACATTGATCTCTGCCCCTAGGTCTGATGTGCTATTAGGGGAGATGAACAGGGATCTAGACAACAGATGGTGGTCAACACTATGGGGAAAAAGAGATCAAGATCCAGGGGTTCTTGCTACTGTCCATATGGTGGTCAGATAATGCTTCAGTGAGCAATAGACCTGGAGGGAGGGAAGGAAGAAGCAGCCGAGACTGGAGTAAGAGTATGCATGACAAGTGCAAAGGCCCTGAGGCAGGATTTGTATGCTGTCTAAGGAGTGATAGGGAGGCCAGCCTGGGGGCGGTGAGGTGAGAAATACAGTAGACAAAGGCACACAGCCTATGTGGGCCACCATGCAGTCAAGCTTTGCCCTGAGTGAGGAGAGAGCTGCGTCAAGGCAGAGTGGAAGGACATGCTCTGCCATGGCCACACTGTGTCCAACGCTGTTTTGATCTCCTGCAGTGGCCCACGAAGGCCCAAGGTGGCTTTTCTCAAGTGCCCTTCCCTTTAGGTGCCCTAAGGTGACAGGTCCTAGCACCTGAGGGGTCTGGGGAGAGGCCAGAGGGAGCCCCTGTATGGGAGGGAGGCCCTTCCTCAGTCCACCTAACTGAGTCCCAGGAGCCCCATATCCTAAGTTCTGTTTTTTGGTTTTTGTGCTGCTGGAGCTGGTGGCACACACCTGTAACCCCAGCACTCTGGGAAGCTGAAGCAGCAGGATCCCAAGTTCAAACCCAGCCTGGGTAACTTAAGAAGACCCTGTCTGAAAATGAAAAAGGGCTGGGGATGTAGCTCAGTGTAAAGGCCCTGTGTTCAATAAATGAACCTGGGTACTTAAAAAGTCAATAAATGAAAGCCCTATGCGCCCCAGCAAGTGCATGAAGAGCCAGCGTTGACCCCTCAGGCTCGAGCTTCCGTCCCAGCTCCCACAGAGGGCGTAGGACTGGGGTTTGTCAGGGCCCCCGTGTGACACATGGAGGAAGCTGGCCTTGGGCAGGGGCAGAGCCAGGAGAGCCCTCATCCATCTGTCACAGATCTGATGCTCTACACCCAACCTGCGTCCCCTGCAGAGGGGGGAGACCCCTTTCCCAAGGTGGCCTGAGTGTGACACGTATGTGACTTGCTGCGCGTGTGTCACTTGGAGGCCTTCGCTCGCGGCTTCTTCCCCAGTGCTCCCGGGATGGACCCTGTCCACGGGACTCCTCCTGCCTGGGACCCTCACGAGCGCCAGCTGTTGATGTCCCCAGCTTTCCTTGTGCAAGGAGCCAGGGTTGTGCACACGTCTGCTGTCCACCAGCAGCAGCTGTCCCTGGAGATGGGGTGGCAGCCTGGGCCCTGCAGCAGCTCACAACTCTGGGCCAAGCATCAAGGTGTAATTACAGCAGCCTAGTGGTGTTTATTTAACAAGCTCTCATCTCCAGCATCCTGAGGCCCCATTAGCACTCTACAAATATTCTTGAACCCTCGTAACAACCCCAGGACATGAGGCCCTATTATTATCTTCATTTTACAGTTGGGAAACCCAGGCACAGGGAGAGTGAGTGACTCGTGTAAGGTCACACAGCCAGGAAGTGGCGAAGCCAGGATTCAAAACCACAAAGTCTGTGCCCGTGGTCATCATACTGTATTGCCTCACACGGCAGGGAAAGTCTTCCTTGTTCCGGTTTTTGTTAGAAGTGAGAACATCTCTGGGGATATAGCTCAGTGGTGCAACACTTGCCTGGCATGCCCGAGGTCTGGAGTTCCACCCCCAGTGCTGCAGAAAAGAGATAAAGAGAAGGGAAGAAGGGAAAAGAAAATGGAAAAGAAAAAGAAAACTGGGCATGATAGCACACGCCTGTAATCTCAGTATCTGGGAGGCTGAGACAGGGGGAAGCACTAAGAGTTCAAGGCCAGCCTGGGCTACATAATGAGTTCAAAACCAGAATGAACTATATATAGCCAGACTATATCCCAAGGAAGGGAGAGGAGAAAAGACCTGTGACATGAAACGAAGGAGCCAAGTGCTGAAGGTCATAGGTGAGGTCATGTGACAGGCCTAGCACAGGCCAGTCCATAGACAGCTGGCGGTTGAGGAGTCAGGATCTATAGAGACAGAGGTGGACCCCAAGTGACTACTTAATGGGGGTGAGATTTCTTACAGGGACGCTAACAGTGCCCTAAAACTGACAGTGGAGGGGAATGCGTGACTCCAGACCGAGGCTAAAAGCCATTGCATAGAGCGTGTTCAGTGACTGGCGGTGGGGGAGGGTTTTGTCCCTGCAAGCTGTCCGCACACATTTTGCGTTGCAGCTGTGCTACCTCGTGCTCTAGGCAGGAGGTATACCCACAACTTAATTTTCCATGCCTAAGAATATTACCAGTAATTCCATAATAACATGTAATCTCGTTATGATTTTATGAAATAATTCCTGGCATAGAAGTCCTAAAATCCTTCAACTCTCCCAAGCGATAGCAGAGTGTGTCTTTTTTTTTTTTTCCAGTCCTGGGGAAGCACCCCAGACTTTTGCACTGAGCTACACCCCCAGACCTTTTTTCTTTCTCTTTTTTTTAAAAAAAGAATCTCACTCAGTTGGTAAATGGTTCAGGCTAGGCTCAAACTCGTCCTTTCTGCCTCAGCCTCCCTCAGTGCTGGAATCACAGGAATTCACTGTTAGTCTAAGCCCTCAGGAATCCTTGGGGTGGGTGCTGGTCCCCAGGAGACCAAGGCATTACAGGGTTGGGGCAGAACCTCTGGGGCAAGGAGAGGCTCAGGGCAGAGTTGATCTCCCTGGCCAGAGAGGGGTGCCTCCATCATGACACCTCCGAAAGAAGCCACAAAACCCCAAAGGGTCTGGGGCAGCGATGGTGCTTGTCTGTAATCCCAGCACCTTGGGAAGCAGAGGCAGGAGATTAGTTCAATTTAAACCCAGCCTGGGAAATTTAGCAATATAGTGAGTGAGACCCTGTCTCAAAATAAAAACTACAAAAGGAGCTAGGGATGCAGCTCTGGGCAAAGGCTCTGGGTTCAATCTGTAGAACTGAAGGAAAAAGAAAGAATGAGGTGCAGCCAGTTTCCCAATAGCTGAACACACAGAGTCCCCAGAGATTGGTGCCGCCGCCCAGGGCAGGAAGCCCCTGCTCCTTGTCCCGGCCTTGCCCTGTGGGCGTCTTCATCTGTATTCTTTGTAATATCCCCTAGAATAAGCTAGTAAAGCTGGTTCCCTGAATTCTGTGAGTGGGTTAAACAAATTAAAGGAAACCAGGCATGGTAGCATGTGCCTTTAATCCCCGCTACTTGGGAGGCTGAGCCAGGAAGATCTCTTGAGCCCAGGAGTTCAGGACCAGCCTGGGCAACACAGAGACACTGTCTCAAAAACACACAGAGCCAGGTGTTGTGCACTCCTGTGATCCCAGCACTTTGGTGGCTGAGACAGGAGGATCTTTGTGAGTTTGAGGCCAGCCTGAGCTGTACATAATGAGTTCACAGCCAGCCTGGTCTATACAGCAAGATACTGTCTCAAAACCACCCCCTCCAAAAAAAAAAAAAAGCACAACCAGAAGCCCGCAGTTGTCACCTGGGGTGAGACAACGGACCACCAGCCATGTCTATGTAGCTGGCGTCACAGTGGAAGGTGGGACTCCCCATAGGGATCTGATGTTGATTGACAGGGGACCCTGCGTTCTGGTGTCCGAGGGCAATGTGAGGGCACAGTGGAGGATGCAGCTGCAGTCAGTGTCTCTCTGTTCACTGGCCTAGACTTGGATTTCCCTAATTGTCCCCAAAATGGCCTTTCCAGCTGGCTCTCCCACCTTGAGATGCCACTGCAAGGATTTGTCCCGTGTCCTTGGCCCAGATCTCCCCGCCAGTCCCGCCTGGCCCAGAGGTCTCTGTCCCCTCAGCCTTGCCTTCCTCTCCCCTCAGGAGCCCAGGACATGCAGGTCCAAGTGCTCCCCGAGGTGCGGGGCCCCCTGGGCAACACTGTGGAGCTGCCGTGTCACCTGCTGCCACACACTCAGGACGTGAACGTCACGCAGGTGACCTGGCACCGCCTGAATGGAGTCTCGGTGGCTGCCTTCCACCCCAACTTCGGCACCCACTTCCCCAACCAGCAGGCCAGCCAGGAGCGGCTGGCCTTTGTCAGAGCCGGCCAGGGCGCCAAGGCCAACCTGTACGACGCCACGTTGGCCATCCGAGACCTGCGCCTGGAGGATGAGGGCAACTATACCTGCGAGTTCGCCACCTTCCCCAAGGGCACCCGCTCCGGGGTGACCTTGCTCCGAGTCATTGGTAAGCAGCAGGTGCTTCGCAGGAACACCGCCGCCCCATCCATCCCTCTCTGTCCCGGCAACAAGGCTGGCTCTCCCTGTGACATCACTCAGCCAGCAGGTGTTTGTTAAGCACCTACTGTGCACCAGCTGCTTCTCTGGGTGCTAAGGATACAGCAGGCAACAATGCATGGTCGGCACATTTTTATTAAGCACCTACTAGGAGCTTTCCTAGGTTTTCAGGGTGAAGCACTAGGATAGAACTCCTTGCTCTCCTGGAGCTCATGCTCCAGCCAGACAGTGCCAGAGAGTACGTAAATAATGTAAATATGCAACTGGGCATGGTTTCACCGGCCTGTAACCCCATCACTCTGGAAGGCTGAGGCAGGTGGATCCCCAGTTTGAGGTCACCCCAGGCAATTTCGTGAGACCTTGTCTCAAAATGCCAAAGAAAGAAAGGGCAGGGAGAGATGTAGCTTAGTACAAAGGTCCTGAGCTCAATCTCCCGTATCAAATAAATAAATAAATAAATTTTAAAAAACAGAGTAAAAGGCAGGCAACTCTAGGCTCTTGGAAGTTGAGGGGGAAGGTTGCAGTCTTAGCTAGGGAGGATTGATGATTCTTAAACAAAAACTAAAAGCAGGGGGGCCAGGGATATAGCTCAGTGGTGTAAGTGCCTGTCTGGCAAGCGCAAGGTTGTGAGTTTGATCCCCAATACCAAAAAAAAAAAACCCTAAAAGAAGGGGGTGGAGCCCTGTGGGTATCTAAGAGAAGAGAGACCCAGGCAGTGGGAAGGGTGCATGCAAAAGACCTGCGACAGGACACATCTGGAAGGAAGAAGGAAGGAAGGAAGGGTACAGATGTGTGAGGGGGTGAAGCAAAGAGACGAGTAGAGTCACCGAACTGATCGTGGACTGCCTCATGGTCCAAGTAAAGAAATCAGTTTTGTCCTGAGAATGGAAGGTACCTAGACGGTAAGCAGGAGGGACGAGTCAGCCTGGGGGCTGTGGGGAGCCTTGGAACAGGCAGGGGCTGAGAGAAAGGACGCAGGGCCCATGCAGGCAGGACGTCAGAGGAGGCTCTGAGCAAATCCTGGACCCAGGCAGAGGGCGCAGTGCGCACAGGAGCCAAGAGGCAGGCACCAGCCCGGTGCGTTCCAGGGTTGGATGGCAGCTTTCGGGCTGGGGACAGCCTGGGGCTGGGAGGCCCTGTCTGAGGCAGGAAAGCACTTGGGAGGCTGAGGCAGGATGATTACTGTGAGTTTGAGGCCAGCCTGAACTGAATAGCAAGACGCTGTCACAAAAAAAAAAAAAAAGAGAACCACCACCAGGTACCAGGCACCGAGCGTAACCTCTGTCTTCCAGACGCTCAGACCCTGCAGGGAAGCTGAACAGAGCACAGGGACGTCCCTTGGAGGAAGCAAGACCCCGGCTGCCATCAGGGACCCTCAAGTGGGCAGGAGAGGGGGTGGCGGAGGCCGGGGTGGGGGCTTGAGCCTGCACTGACAGCTGAGCGTGGCCCAGGCCAGCTCCCGGGGCTCACAGCGTCCCGCTGACTGTGGACGGCCGGAGGCTCCAGCAGGGTGGTAGGGGCACATGTGCCACATCAAAGCGGGGTGGGGGACGGGGGACAGGCCCCGAGGCAGCTGGAGACACCAGTCAGAGCCCTGGGGACAACCAGGGTTAGGGACCCATGGGGCAGTGTGAGTTGCTGCCCATTCTGGAGACTTTGCTTTCTTCCTCTCCCCAATATTTTCGTTTCCCAAGAGGGTTGAGTGAGGGCTGGGAATCTAGCTCAGCGGTCTAAGCGCCTGCCCGGCAAGCGCAAGGTCGTGAGTTCAATCCCCGGTGCCACCAAAAAAAAAAAAAGAGGGTTGAGTGAAAAAGACAAAGGTAAATACCATGTGGGGGGCAGAGGGGAGGGGACAGCATGACAGAATGGGCAGCATTCAGGTAGCACAGTGTGTGCCAGGCCCAGACCTAAGCCCAGATAGGTTGATTTCTTTGATGCCCAGAACAGTTCCATGGGGTAGGAACATTTATTTGTTTGTTTTGTTTTGTTTTGTTTTGTTTTGTTCTGTTTTTTTGAGACAGGGCCTTGCTATGTAGCCCAGCCTGGTCTTGAACGCACAGTGATCCTTCTGCCTCAGCCTCCCAGAGTGCTGGGACTGTAGTCACACACAGGGTGGGACCTTCGTTGTCCCTGTCTGACAGGAAGTTGAGGTACAGAGTGGCAAAATGAGTGGCCAGAGCTGCACAGCCACTGAGCAGCAGAGCTGGGGTCTGAACCTGAGGGGTGTGGCCTGACTGCCATGCTCCCCATGAAAGGTTTGTTAAGTGACTGCAGGGCAGGAGTAAACCGCCCCTCTTGCTCTCCCCAGCCCAGCCCCAGAACCACGCAGAAGCCCAGGAGGTCACACTCAGTCTGGACCCTGTCCCGGTGGCCCGCTGCGTCTCCACAGGGGGCCGCCCCCCTGCACAAATCACCTGGATCTCAGCCCTGGATGGGGAGGCCAGGGACAGCCAGGAGCCAGGTCCCCAGTCGGGCACAGTCACTGTCACCAGCCGCTACACCATGGTGCCCCTGGGTCGAACGGATGGCGTCAAAATCACCTGCAAAGTGGATCATGAGAGCTTCCAGGAGCCGAGGCTGCTGCCCGTGACCCTCTCCGTGCGCTGTGAGTGTTCCAGGTGACCCTACACCACCCATGCTGTCCCCACTGTCCCCAACATTGCACGGTTCCCTGGAGCCAAGTTCTGCACGGCCTCCCTGCCTGCTGTCCACACCAGCTCCCACAGGCAGCGTCTCCACACTTTCCCCTCTTTATCGACTCTTGTTTCACTGGGCTTCTGTCACGCTGCCCCATCTCTGGTCAGCTGAGGTCAGCCTTCCAAGAGCCAACCTGCAGCCAGGCGTGGTGGCGCACACCAGAAATCCCATCACTCAGGAGGCTGAGGCAGGAGGATCCTGAGTTCAAGCCCAACTTGGGCTACATAGTGGGACTGTGTCTGAAAAACAAAACAAAAAGAGCCAATTTACAGCATTTCTTCCTTCCTAATTCTGCATCCAGTGACATCTCGCTGGTAGCTTGACACCAGCAAGGAGGTCGTGACCCTTAGGAAAGTGGCAGACCCTGCCTGCCGGGCTCTTCCTCAGCCGCCAACACTGCCTTTCCTGTCGACTCCTGCTTCCAGACCATCCTTATCGACTCTCCCGGGCTGTGGTCTACACTGCCCACCCTAGTACTGTCTACACACCCCCCTGGACAGGTCTATATGGACTCCCCGGGATGCAGCTACACAGACTCCCCTACAGGTTCTGGGCCTTACTGGTTCTGGCCTCCTGTCTTCTAGGCCAGCTCCTCCAAGGAACTGCCTGTGACAACACCCCTTCTTGTCACCCCTGGGCCAACTCCCAGCACTGTTTGGTTTTTTGGATACTAGGAAGAGGATAAGTGAGCTACATCCCCAGCCCTGTGTATTTTTAGTTTTGAGACTGTCTCACAAGGTTGCCCAGGCTGGGCTTGAACCTGCCGTCCTCCTGCCTCAGCCTCCCAATTAGCTAGGACTCCACACCTGGCCTTCCAGCACTTTTCACTGGGAGCCTGGTGAGTTTGAACTGCCCGGGCACCCTGTGCCCAGCTCAGTGTCAGGCACCTCGTGCCTCACATAATGTGCTGAGGCCCCAAGCCTGGTCTACACTGGCTCCCTCTGACCGTATTCACTTTGTGCAGTACATGGGCACTGGCTCCCAGAGCCTGGTCTGTCCTGATTTCCTCCCAGACACTGGTTTAAAATTATCTTTCCCATTTCCTCTGCTCTGTGCATGTCACAGCACGTGCCTTCACACACAGACACGTGCGTGTACCACTCCTCAGCACTGCCTGTCCTGAGTGATAATACCCTAAAAGTTGGCCACGGTGGCCAGGCATGGTGGCATATGCTTGTCATCCCAGCACCCTGGGAGGCTGAGGCAGAAGGGTGGCTAGTTCAACACCCCATACTGCAGAAACAACCATACAAAAGGAGCTTTCCATAGTGGCTTTCCCAGACAGGCTCTACACCTGTCTCGGCACACCAGCGTGCCCCAGACCGTTTCATCCCGTGCGCCTGTGTACACCCGCCACATCTTAGAATTTCTGTCCAGCTGCTGAGCTGTCTGCCCCTCGGGGATTCTCTGTCCCTGAGCCTATGTGTCCATTCCCCTAGACCCGCCCGAGGTTTCCATCTCTGGCTATGATGACAACTGGTACCTCGGCCGCAGCGAGGCCACCCTGAACTGTGATGTCCGCAGTAACCCAGAGCCCACAGGCTACGACTGGAGCACGTGAGTGTAGGGGACCAGAACCAGATCTGAGGGAAAAGGGGCTGGGGTTCAAAATTCTTGGGCCTTGGGAATGAGGATTGGAGGTTTCAAATTCTTGGGTCTCAAACACTTTCCTGGGTCTGAGGGAAAAGGGACTTGGGCTAGGACACTTGGGTCTGAAGGTGGAGTCTGGACCTGGATCCCCAGGTCTGAGGAAGGAGGCAGGGCCTGGCCCCCTGGGTCTGAGGGAGGAGGCAGGGCCTGGCCCCCTGGGTCTGAGGGAGGAGGCAGGGCCTGGCCCCCTGGGTCTGAGGGAGGAGGCTGGGCCTGGACCCCCTGGGTCTGAGGGAGGAGGCTGGGCCTGGACCCACAGGTCTGAAGGAGGAGGCTGGGCCTGGATCCCTGGGTCTGAGGGAGGACGCTGGGCCTGGACCCCTGGGTCTGAGGGAGGAGGCTGGGCCTGGATCCCTGGGTCTGAGGGAGGAGGCTGGGCCTGGACCCCTGGGTCTGAGGGAGGAGGCTGGGCCTGGATCCCTGGGTCTGAGGGAGGAGGCTGGGCCTGGACCCTTGGGTCTGAGGGAGGAGGCTGGGCCTGGATCCCTGGGTCTGAGGGAGGAGGCTGGGCCTGGACCCACAGGTCTGAAGGAGGAGGCTGGGCCTGGATCCCTGGGTCTGAGGGAGGTGGGCTGGCATCTAGGATCTCCAGGGTGAGTCCAGTCCCTGGCACTGGGCTCCTAGTGTGTGTCATCAGGACTGGCCTCTTCCCCCTTGTGGACCCTGCTGACCTCTCTTCACCCCACACCCAGGCCTTCAGGTGTCTTCCCAGCCTCCGCAGTGGTCAAGGGTCCCCAGCTGCTTGTCCATTCAGTGGACCGACTGGTCAACACCACCTTCATCTGCACAGTCACCAATGCTGTGGGCACAGGCCATGCCGAGCAGGTCGTCTTGGTCCGAGGTAAGTGGGTTGGGGCTGAGTGTGTAGAGCCCTGTCTTCCCCTAGTCATCCTCCCTTGGGTCTGGGCTGTGCTGGGGATGGAAGGGCTGTGACCGCCTCGCTGACAGAGGAGCATGGTGTCACTCCTCTCTTGGCCCCAGGCTGGAACTGAACTCTGACGCCAGGGCAGGATTAGCACAGGAGTAAGGAGGTCAGGGCCTGTGCTAGGCACACAGGAAAAATCCCAGGACACTAAACAACATGCCCAGAGTCACAGGGCCTGAGAGACAGGAACCTCCAGCTCCCCAAACCCCACTCAGAAACCCAGGTAAGCCCCAAGTCATGGAGGTGGGAAGACAGGCCCCCGGTAGAAACAGGGTCCAATCCCGAGCATGGGGCCAGGCACCTGCTGGAAAGCAGCACTTTCATGGCTCCCGTGACACATGGCGCCCAGGCTGGGCACAGCAAGCCCTGGGGTCAGAAAGACAGCCAGCAGGACCCGATCCGCAGAGACACCAGGCCGCGAGTCCTGTCACAGAGAAGCGTGGGAATCCAGACAGACTCTCGCCCAGTGTAACCCTACACACACACCATTGTCACCAAGACACACACCCAGAGGGAGCGGCTCTGGCCAGGACACACAGAACAAAGCAGGAGACACTGGCCAGAGCGCAGGGGAGCCATACAAAGCGAGAAGGGGTCATTCCCAGGGCAGCCTCGAGGGTGATCATGCACACCGCCCCCATGGCATGTGGGAGCACGGCACCCGCAATGGTGGCCCCAGGGACTCTGGGTGGCCCCAGAAGCCGGCCATGGGCTGGAGACCCAGCCACCCCAGGAAACAGGTCTC
>RJWT010051419.1:0-10695 GCA_004365215.1 Cuniculus paca
GGCTTTCCCCAGAGGCCTGCAGGGTCACTTGCTAAAGGGTTGAGTCAGGGAGAAGAAAGAGCCAGTGACCTGCACCGCCCTACCAGGGACACTGGCAGGACCTGTGAAGTCTTCCCTTCCCCCCGCCTGTCCTAGGTCTCTTCTCAGAGCGATGGGCCGTGGAGACTGAGCTGCCGCCATGATCGGAGGCTTATTCATCTATAATCACAAGGGAGAGGTGCTCATCTCCCGGGTCTACCGAGATGACATCGGGTAAGTCCTTTGGCCGAGCTAGCTGCGCCCGTCGCCCCAGCCCCAGCCTCAGCATGCAGGGCCTGGTTTTATTCCATCAGAGGCTTGACTTGGGCCACACCCCTTGCTGCATCCTGGAAGCTCAGCCAGTATATAGCCTGGTTCCCCTTAGGTTTGGTGACATTGGCCTAGCAGCAGCCACTTGCTGGTTGCTTAGCAGGACCTCCAGAATAGCAGGGCCCCCACAGCCTTAGGAACTCCTGTCCTACCTGCCTCCTGTGTCCCTTAGTTGTTGGCACGGCTGCTGGAGAGGAGTGCGTTGGCTAGGCAGGTTGGTTACTCTTTCAGGTGAAAGAGATCTGTCTCCAGTGGATGGAGGCAGTGCCAGGCTGGAGGTGCTAACCCGGGTGCCTGAGTGCTGTTCTCGAAGCCCCTCACGTCGAGGGCTTGCGCTGGATTCTCTGGAAAGCCTCTCCATGCTGCCAAGTCCTGTCCCCCTCCCTTTCTCAGGAGGCAGGCCGCTGACTCCGCTCTTTCACTTCCTCCAGGTACCTCCTGGAGGAGAGGTTTGCGCTAGCTTGAGGCACTCTGTGGGCCTCTGATGGAAAGGCAGGGAAGTCGTGCAACCCTTCCTGGCCCGTCTGAGTAGACCCGGACCGCTCCATGTCCCGGGTCCCTCAGACTTTGACGAGGAGCCGCATAGCCTTCTCCTTCTGCCCCACCCCGCATGCCTGCTTTCTTTGCTGACCGAGAGACCCGTCTTTGCCTTAGCAGCCCTAATGAGATTATGCTCCTCTGGTCCTGCTGCTCTGTTTTTCTTCCTTGAAGAGCTTAGGATAAATAGCGTGGGTCTGTTTCAGTGCCCCCTGGCTTCATGGCTCCCTGCCCGATTTGCTGGCTTGGTCCGTGGCTGAGCTAGACTTGTGGCAGCGCTCGGCCTGCCTGAACCTTGCTGGCTTTATCCTCCAGTGTTCTGTCCCCTGGGTGGGCCTGACTGAGCCAGTGCAGGGACCTGCCACTTTGCGTGTGGTGCTGAGCTCGCCACCCCTTGCCCGGCTCCTGTGCTGCCACCTCACGGTGTGTGCTGCCCTTCCTGGTGTGTTGTGTGTCTAACCCTCTCTCTCCTTGCTGTCACTCCTCTTCTTGCTGGCGTCATTTCTCTCATCCCATCTCATTGGCTGCTGTAGCAATAGGTAAGCGGCCTGTCAAGCTGCCGCCCAGGTACAGGCGGGTGGGGGGCCCTGCCCCTCCAGTTGGCGTTTTCCTTCACCCTTCTTGCTCCCTTGAACTTCCCTGGAGTTGGATCCGGGACAAGAGTAGGCAGCCCAGCACCAGGACCCTTGGCACTTCTCACCTGCTAGATTAGCGTTCTCTTTGTCCACCTTCTGGAGGAGTCAGCCTTCCCTACCAGCGGGCTCACTAGTGGGCGGACTGGAGAAGAAGCAAGCTAGCTCGCTTGCTGTCTGTCTCTCTCTCTCCCTGTTCCCCTTTCTATCTTACCCCTCCTCCCTCCCTGGCCTGGAGTTTATTGGGAAGCCAGGGTGCGGGTCGCTGGGGCATAGCTGGGAAATTGGGGTGAGGCCTCTGTAAACCTGATGAGTTTCACTTTTTTGAGGTTATATCTGCCACCCGTCATTGCCGCTCGACTTCCCTGTTTCTCATGCTCAGGCCCTCCCATGCCATGGCCACGGGAGCCAGAAGAAGGGCCCCACCCTAGCGGTTTAGGCCTTGGCTCCAGAGCGAGGGTCAGATGTCAGCAGTGTGGATGTGGGGCTGTCAGTGTCTGTGGTTGATCCTGGGGCGAGGTTTGCACAGATGCTGAGCAGTCTCTGCACCCTTTTCCCTCAGGAGGAACGCAGTGGATGCCTTTCGGGTCAATGTCATCCATGCACGGCAGCAGGTGCGCAGCCCTGTCACCAACATTGCTCGCACCAGCTTCTTCCATGTTAAGCGGTCCAACATCTGGCTGGCAGCTGTCACCAAGCAGAATGTCAACGCTGCCATGGTCTTCGAATTCCTCTACAAGATGTGTGACGTAATGGCTGCCTACTTTGGCAAGATCAGCGAGGAAAACATCAAGAACAATTTCGTGCTCATATACGAGCTGCTGGATGGTGAGGCAGGCGGACTAGCGGGGCTGGGGTGGGGATGAACTTAGCAGGCAGTGGCTCCAGTGTGCCCCAAACTTTGCTCCTGAGTATCCGGTCTTTGGGTGAGGATCTCTGTGCTCCCGAGAAGCCCCATTCATATCCAGGGCTCAGAGCTGCTCTGAAATGGAGCACAGTATAAATAGGCCAGGTGACGGGGGTGGGGACACTTGGGCCTTTCCTGGGGAACCTGCCTCTGCAGTTTGGTGACTGAGCCCCCAGTACTCATCCTGTCACCCTTGTGCTTTGGTCCACGATCACTTGCTGTCCTCTGGCTTTCCATCTTAGCAGCTGCTTCAAAGCCTGGGGGAGGTGGCTTCCGGGCCCTTTGGGCGCCGGTTTCTTTTTCCTCTGTGATGTGTGAATCCTTCCACGTTCCCAGCACCTATTTTCTATTGAAAGTAAGGACCCAGGGCCTCTTGACCTCACTCACTTGCCCTGTGATTCTTCTTTGTGATTTCTCTATTTGAGAGAGGAAAAAAGAAAAGTTTTCTGCGGCGTATAAATCAGGAGTAAATGCTGCAAAGCTGGAAAGTCTTGAGCACAGATCCAGTCTGGCCAGGGGAAGGATTAGAATGAAAGAGCCTTCAGTTGGTTCAGCGACTGATGGTTCTCTTTCTTTCGCAGAGATCCTGGACTTTGGCTACCCCCAGAATTCAGAGACAGGTGCACTGAAAACCTTCATCACCCAGCAAGGCATCAAGAGTCAGGTATCTGGATTTTACAGGCTATGTGCAGGGTGGAGCCCGACTTCCCTTCCTCCCAGCTGGTCCCTAGGCTTGTCCACGCTGACTCAGGAGCCTGCCCCTGACAGGAAGTGCTGGCTTGAGCCTCCTGCCATGACAGCAGGCCTGTTCTCCCTGTGCGGCCCTCCCACCCCAGGACTGGCCGATTCAGCATCTCTTACTGGGACTGTAGCTTGGACAGTTTCCTCTACGCTGGGGGCAGGGAGCGTGGGCTGCCCTGCCTGTGGCTCAGGAGGCGCGTACTTGGGGCCCCGATTTATGATCCAAGCCTCATCGCTGTCTCCTTTTCTGCCTCCCCTGCTGTTTCCTGTGGGAACCTCGCTGGTCCTTTGGTCTCCAGCATCAGGTGAGTTCTCTTTGCCTCTAGCCTTGCAGCTTTGCTCTGTTTTCTCCAGGCCCTGCCCCCTGGGGCCTGAGGGGAAAGAGGGGCCACAGGGTGAGGACCGGAAGGGAGAGGGGAGAAGGGTGGAGTGGGAGAGACAGGACAGTTGAGGGCAGAAGAGGGAAACCATTTGCTGTTTGTTCCACCTGCCACGTAGACAAAAGAAGAGCAGTCCCAGATCACCAGCCAGGTGACCGGGCAGATTGGCTGGCGGCGGGAGGGCATCAAGTATCGCCGGAATGAGCTCTTCCTGGACGTGCTGGAGAGTGTGAACCTGCTCATGTCCCCACAGGGTGAGGTCCCTCTCGTGACGCCAGAAAGGGGACAGGGAGGACCCTGGCCTGCATGCTTAACCCAGCTGCTCCCTGTTCATCTCCTCTGTCATCAGGGCAGGTGCTGAGCGCCCATGTGTCAGGCCGGGTGGTGATGAAGAGCTACCTGAGCGGCATGCCCGAGTGCAAGTTCGGGATGAATGACAAGATTGTCATTGAAAAGCAGGGAAAAGGCACAGCTGATGAAACAAGCAAGAGGTACCTGACGCAGGGGAGCTGGAAGAGCAGGTGGCCCTTGCAGTGTTCACTGGGGCTGGTGAGCTGCAGGTCCCTTCTGGACTTGATTTCCGCTGTAACTGCAGATTGTCTTTCCAACTGTGCGCTTAGCTGGTTGCACTTGATATCAGCGATGAGAGAGATGAGGGGGTTGTCATTAGCTTACTGTCCTCAGAGAGCGACAGCCTCGTCTGTACCTACTGATGGCCTCGGCCTGGTGAGGCTGAAACCTCTGAGTACTATGCAACCCGCATCTTAAGAAATGATGAGCTCGTAAAGCTCCCTCACCTTGAACTCTGGGGCAGCTGCATTCTGGCATCTTTCCATAGCCTGCAGTGCTGGCCTGGCGCAGGGCGGTCCCCCAGCTTGACACCTGCCGTTCCCACACTGACCAAGTGGTCTTATGCTTCTGCCTGCAGCGGGAAGCAATCAATTGCCATTGACGACTGCACCTTCCACCAGTGTGTGCGACTCAGCAAGTTCGACTCGGAACGTAGCATCAGCTTCATCCCACCAGATGGAGAGTTTGAGCTAATGAGGTGCCAAGGGGCTGTGAGGGGGCGGGGGTGCTGCTGGCAGGGGCCAGGGCCAGGGAGTGGGACCAGCAGGTGTGTGTTGCCAGCCTTGCTTTCCACCCCCGAAGGTATCGCACCACCAAGGACATCATCCTGCCTTTCCGGGTGATCCCACTCGTGCGGGAAGTAGGACGCACCAAGCTCGAGGTCAAGGTAGTGATCAAGTCCAACTTCAAGCCCTCACTGCTGGCCCAGAAGATTGAGGTGAGGTTGAGGGGTTTGGGGAGGAAGAAAAATTTGTCTCCGAGAATCAAGGCGGCTGTGTCAGGCCCAGACAGCTCCTTCGTGTCTCCCCTAGGTGAGGATCCCAACCCCACTGAACACAAGTGGCGTGCAGGTGATCTGCATGAAGGGGAAGGCCAAGTACAAGGCCAGCGAGAACGCCATTGTATGGAAGTGAGTCTTTCTCTGGGGGCCGTGCCAGGGCTCTCAGTGTACCATCTTCACCTGTTCTCCCCTAGTGTGGGGTGGAGGGCAGGAGGAGTGTGCCGCTGCTCGTGTGTCAGCCTTCATGGGTGCGTGTGTGCACACCCGCACTGAGGCTCACACATGAATCCTTGTGATAAATCCTCGAAGCAGACAAAGGCAGGGCAAGAGATAGCTTGTCCATTTGCCTAAGCAGAAACTACAGCCCAGAGTACCAAAGGCACAAGCGACAGACCTAAGGTTCCACAGCAGCTAGTTTCCAGGGTCCTGACCAATTTTCCTTGTGCCAGCACCTCCCTTAAGCGCCTGGGCACCCCCCCCACCCCCAAAATTCCTCCAAGCTTCCACAGGGACTTGCTGCCTATTGTCTGTCTTTCCAGGATCAAGCGCATGGCAGGCATGAAGGAATCACAGATCAGCGCAGAGATTGAGCTTCTGCCCACTAACGACAAGAAGAAATGGGCTCGACCCCCCATTTCTATGAACTTTGAGGTATGGTAGAAGCGGGGCTTAGCACCAGTGCAGGGTATGCGGGGAGAGATCTGAGAGAGCACTCAGATCCGCTGTGTAGTGTAGACGAGGAAACCAAGGCCTAGAATAGGGCTGTGACTAATTCATAAGCCCAGTTCTTTTGCCTTCGAGTGTCTTAAGAGAAATTACTGATCACCCTGAGAAATGCGTTGCCTTCTCTTGACTTGCCACAAAACAGTTCTTTGGAAAAGTTTAGATTGAATGCCAGGTAAGATAGCAAGTTTCCTTACAGACAGGACAATGAGCTGACTTCACCTTGTGCATTTAGACATATAATTTTCTCTACCTTATTTTTCGAGTCCATAATGTTGAGCAGGATAAGTACGTTCCAAGGCAGTTCTCTAGTTGCTGCATCCTGCTGATTCAGGGAATTGATTTAAATTATCCCAGGCAGGCCTGACTTCAAACCCCAGTTGATTGCTAGTTAGTCTTGGATATGCTTGCTTCTTTAGTAACCTTCTAGAGGGCTTGCCACCACGCTGGCCGGCTTCCCCAGCTGCTTTCAGGACCCCAGCTATCTAAGCATGTGCAGTAAGCAGATTGAGGAAGGGCAGAGCTATGGAACTGCCCGGAGGAGAGCAGCTGCAAGAGAGAGGTCACATCCCTAACTGGAGCTGTCCCCTGCCCAGGTGCCATTTGCGCCTTCTGGCCTCAAGGTGCGCTACTTGAAGGTGTTTGAACCGAAGCTGAACTACAGCGACCACGATGTCATCAAATGGGTGCGCTACATTGGCCGCAGTGGCATTTATGAAACCCGCTGCTAGCTGCCTAGTGACAGCTAGCTCACCTCCCCACCCGGCTTCTTCTATGGGTCCGGGTGCCCCTGGGTCACCACGCATCAGTGTCTCTTCCCTCCCGCTTTGCTGCCTTCCCTTTGCACCAGCCCCTGAGTCTAGGTCTGGACCACCCACATCTCGGGCAGGACTGGCAGAGCCGTCCCTGGGCTCCCCGGGCAGGGCGGTTTCTGGGGCTCCTGCTCTTCCGTCCATCCGTCTGTCCTGGCCCAGTGCCAGGCTCTGAGTTCTGTGACCAAAGCCAGATGGGCCCCCTCTCCTCCCCAACCCTGTGGCCACACCTCTGGCGTGGGAGGGTTGGCTGCCCCTCACCTCAGAGCCCCCCGAAGGCCAGTAACGGATCCCCAGTCCTCAGTCCCTACTCTGCTTTGGAATAGTGTGAGCTTCATTTTGTACACGTGTGACTTCGTCCAGTTACAAACCCAATAAACTCTGTAGAGTGGAGTTGTTGGCTGAGTGTCCCTGTGGGAGCTACAGGGGCCGGAAACTAATGGAGTGGCTTCGCTTCGCAAAACTTTCTCAAGGGGCCTGCTTTGAGTGGAATTACCCATCATGAATGCTATCCAAGTTCTTCCCTTGTTCTTTTTTTTTTTTTTTTTTTGTTTGTTTTGTGGCAGCAGGGATTGAACTTATGACCTCATGCTTGCCAGGCAGGCACTTAGGCCACTGAGCCAAATCCCCAGCCCTTGTCTTTTTGAGACAGGGTCTCACTATGCCATTCAGGCTGGCCTTGAGCTCACTTGGTAGCCCAGGCTGGTCTCGAACTCACAACGATCCTCCTGTCTCAGCCTCCCGAGTGCTGGGATTACAGACGCCCGGCTTCTTCCCTTGTTTTGTCCCAGTTAGGCCCCTCTTGAGCCATCCAGTCACTTCTCAGAAGTGTTGACCCAGGTGTCCTGGCTTCTCCAAGAAGAAAACAGCCTCGAGGGCAAGCAGCCCCAGCCAAAATTCCCGAGGGCAGAATGTCCAACTCACCCTTTGGAAGGAGTTTTTAATCAGCATAAATCAAGGTCTGCCTTTGGCTTTTGGTCTCAGTTTATTTTCCCATTTAGCGAATCTTCCTACAGTCTTGGCGGTGAAGGGGATTTTTATTTTCCCCATAGTGCTTAGAAAACCTCCCGCAGATATACCTCTCCCTCCAGAGAGAGCTAGTTCCGGAAGGAAATATGTTGGGACAGATCAAAGAACAGATTTGCCCTCTCCAATTTACCTTTGCTTGGTTTCAGCTCTTTAAGACAGATCTATGAGGAGAAAAATTCAAATAAAGAGAAGTAGAATCACATAATGAACCCCACGTCCCGTCCTCCACCTCCAGCAATTACCATCTTAGGGCCAGTTCCTTAACATCACATCCAACGTGTGTACCCTTAATTCAGGAATCATTCAGAGTTCTCCACGACCTGTGTCCAAATAGGTTCCGTCGCGAGTGGTTAGTATATTTTAACAACTAAAACCTTTCTCCTCGCCTCAGAACTAATACCTTTTGTTCCTAGAGTTGCATAGTTTCCCCATCAGAATTTGCCTGTTGCTTTCCTCTGAGGTCACATTACATCATCCTCTTTACCTGTATTTCCTGTAAAATGGTTATTAGATGTAGAGGTTCATTAGGTTTTTAAACTTTAAATAGTAGGAGCTGGGTGCGCTGGTGCACACCTGTCATCCCAGCACTCAGGAGGCTGAGGCAGCAGGATCACAGTTCCAGGCCACCCTGAATACATAGCAAGACCCTGTATTGAAAAAATCAATCAATCAATTATAAATATCAGGACTGGTCTTTGCTGTGGCAATGCTTAATCCAGAAGGACGAGTGGATAATGATGTGATTTTTAGATGCCAGCTGGACGGATATTCATGTAATACATAAAACGATAGCGTCATTTATGGGCAGCGGGAGGCGGGGTGTGTGCGTATACTGACCCAGGAATTCAGGGTGCAGAGAAATAGCTTTAGGGGCAGAGAGTATATGTAGGCCAAGCCGGCTGTCCGGGTTTGTGGCCTTTGGCAGTGGGAGAGCTTGTGACCTGCGGCGGGGGAAGAACTGAATGGCCTCAATGGCTCTGGCTGGCTGGCTGGCTGGCGTGAAGAGTGAAAGGACCGCCCAGTGGGCGCGGGGTGGGGGCTGAGACCAGAACAAAACCCGCGGAAGCACAGGGCCGAGCCTCGGGCGCTCGAGCCGTCCGCCCGGGCTGCAGTGAGTCAGCACAGTGCTCCGCGGGCTGCAAAACTGGCCTGGCTGGGCGTGCAGTAGCAGACGCGCCTCCAGGGAACGCATAAAACCCAGCAAAGCCAGTGTGCTTTATCAGCCTCCGGTCTCCAGGCTGGCCCCCACCCGCGGGACCACTAAGGCTTCGCGCCCTGATAAACCTCCAGTGCCCTCTCCCCACCCCCTCGCCTCGGGATCGCCGCCTCCCGGGAGGCACTGAGAACCGCGCGTGCTGCTCATCTTTCCTCCCAACGGGTCGCGCAGGCGCAGAGGGAGCAGCTCCGTCTAGACTGATGGGCGCTTGCGCGTAGCTCCGCCAACCTCGTTCACCCCGCCCGGCGGGTTCCGCGCTCGTCTTACGTCATCGCTACGCATGCGCTTTGGAAGGAAGGGCGAGCTTCGTGGCGGGGGGCCGGGGGCGGGTCTCGGCTGACGTTTCACGGCGACTGCGCGGACTGGCGCCTGACTGGAACATGGCGACTTGCGCTGAAATCCTGCGGAGCGAGTTCCCTGAAATTGACGGACAGGTCTTTGACTACGTGACGGGTGAGCCAGACCGAATCAATGGGCGGCAGAGGCCGAAGTGGAGCGCGGGTGGGAAGACCCAGGGAGGGCGGCGCTGCGGACCGCGGCCGGGCCCCTCTTCTGCGTGACCTCGTCCTGAGGGGCCGTTGCGCCTGGTGCCCGGGCAGGGGCCGCAGTTCGGGCGCTGAGAGCGCTCGTTTGTCCGCCCTTCCCGGTATCTTCCTCGCCCTGCCACGCCCGGCCCAGGCGTCCTGCACAGCGGCAGCGCGGACTTCGAGTCTGTGGATGACCTGGTGGAGGCCGTGGGGGATCTGTTGCAGGAGGTGTCTGGGGACAGCAAGGATGACGCGGGCATCAGGGCCGTGTGCCAGCGCATGTACAACACCCTGCGCCTGTACGTGCGGGGCGTGGGCCGGTGGGGGCAAAGGGGCCGGGGCCCGGGCCGGGGGAGACTGATGATGGCGCGCGAGGCGCTTTTCCCTCGGGTCCTAACTGTGCCTTCTGTGCCTACCCACGTAGGGCTGAGCCGCAGAGCCAGGGACACAGCCAGGTGCTTCTGGACGCCCCCATCCAGCTGTCAAAGATAGCGGAGAACTATGGTAAGGGTGAGAGGAGGTTGAACGAACTGCACTGTGTTCTTGCCTCAGCCTCCAGCCCTAGCCCCCTGCCGCTGCAGCGCGGGACAAGGGTTGTGGGCCCCAGCTGACGTGTTGATGCGAGCAGAGGAGCGTATGATGAAGGGAAGGAGGGTGGAGCGTTTTTCAAGTTACAGAGTATCGTGGAAGGAGGAGGCGTGTGGGGCTCCGAGTAGGGCAGACTTGGCTTGACACCCCACTCCCCGAGTTTGCAGCTTCAAGAGTCAGTTATGTGCCTCGATTTCTGTATCTTTATATTGGAAGGGGATTTTGTTTTTGTTTTTGTTTTTTTACCATCCTCAGGATAGTAACGCTTTCTTTAGAATGTCTCTCTGTGTGCCCGTTGCTTATTAGTCCAAATGTTAGTTTCCTTTTTTCCTGGGGCAGAAGGTGACTGCTTTTTTTTAATCACTTGCAGACTGTGACATGAAACTGCCAGGACCGCTAAAGAGGGAACAGTCCTCGGTGAGAAGGGAGAGGGGGAGGAGAATGTATCTGTGGGGCGTCTAACTGTTGGAGTATTTTTGGGGAAGAGGGGATTGCTGGTTGTGTCTTTCCCTGGACTTTTGACCCTGTTTGGCTTTTTCTGAGCCTGCACCCTGGAGTAAAACGGTTGTGTTGGAATTCACTTAGACAGTGAATGCAAAGAAGCTAGAGAAGGCCGAGGCTCGACTGAGAGCAAAACAGGAGAAGCGCTCAGAGAAAGACACGCTGAAGACCAGCAACCCTCTGTGAGTTCAGGAAAAAGCGCTCAAAAGAGAGCAGAGCAGTCACTGCTGGAAGGAAAGGGTGTGGGAGCTCTAAAATCTGTCCATTTGTCCCTTTAAGAGTCCTGGAAGAGGCATCAGCCAGCCAGGCAGGTAGTAGAAAGGAGAGTCGGTTGGAATCGTCTGGCAAGAACAAGTCGTATGATGTGCGAATTGAGAACTTTGACGTGTCTTTTGGTGATAGG
>RJWT010051420.1:0-10707 GCA_004365215.1 Cuniculus paca
GGTGCTTGGCAATTCTTTTATTATGTTTTTCATTTCTTCTGTTACCTGAAATAGTATTTCTGTTGTAATGTCTTTTATAGCCTCATGAAGTTGTTTCTTTACTTCAGTTGCCATCGCTTCAGAAATTTCAGGTGTGCAACTCCTGATCTCTTCCATGTTTACATCTCTTGGGCTTACACTGTTCAGGTTGGAGGCCAGAGTCTGTCTTTTGCTTCTTCATCTTGACATATTCCTTGATTTTCTGGACAAGAGGGTAGTGGGGTCCCAGGCACTTCCAGCATTGGCTACAATTTCTCTGTTTGGTTCTTCTGGCCAGTGCTGGCTAAGGGTATCCGATGGTGGCCACCAGGTGCACTGGTGCAGGGACGTCTGTTGCTTTGCCCAGCTTGCAGTGGCTCCTTGATGGCTGATGCAGTGTGCATGGCAGTGGGGTTGGCTGCCCCCTGCAGACCTGAGGTGGCCACCAGAGGGGATCCATCATGATGGCCTCTGGAGTGTCTGTGGGGGCAGGACTGGCTGCAGCCTCCAGACTGAGCTGTCTATCATGGGGAACCTCTGCGAGAGCTGCTGGAAGGTGCGGGAACAGGGCTTAGTCCAAGTATTTTCTGTGGGTCTGTATCCAGGTAGTAGCTGCTGGAGGAAGCTGGCAGCAGTTTTGGTTCTGGGCTTATCCTGTCTGACTCCAAAATGGCTCCTGGACAATCTCTCTTTCTTGCAGGAGGACTTAATCCTCTGCACTCACCACCAACCTGTAAAATCCTTTGCATCCACCGCTCCCCTCCACTGCCATGTCTCTTTGCAAAGGTCTCTGGGCTCCCCATCCGTCTCTGTCACCATGACCTTCTGTCCCCAGGTTCCAACGGTTCCTCTTATGCAGTGAATCCAGCTCCAGGCAAGGGTACCACCTTCTTCTTCATTTAAATTTTTCTTGTTACTCTCTCTGTGGGCTTCAATTCACACTTTAGATTCTTCCTGGGTCCAGGAACCCACTTACTTCTTTCTTGTCATCCCCACAATACTATATTCCAGCATCTGGACTGTGTCTCTCAGAGAGGCTGTTTATTCTGCTGTTTACTGTTCTGCCATCTTCCCAGAAGTCCTCAAGCATGATCCTTTAAAATCTATATGTCATTCCATAATTGTCTTAAAATCCTAACACTTTTTCAAAATACATGTGATTTCTATACTCATTTCTATTTTCATCCATTATTATTTCTATTCTTATTTGTGTGCATGTGTGTGTGTATGCGTGTGTGTGTGTGTGTGTGTGTGTGTGTGTCTTTGATGTTTTTATCTGAAAATATCTCCTGGTAACTTGTGACTTTTGAAAGAATTTTCTTCCAGGAAATAATCATTTGTTTTTGAGCTCATAATTCAACTGGTTGTACAAATATCCCCATTTTACCATAAACAAATTAAATGTGTAGATCATCACAATTTGGGACTCAATTGCAGACTTTAAACTTTATCCAAATTCTGGATATTTTTCAGGGAATTCCTCCCTTTTTGGCATCCTTTACTACAATGCATGTTGTAGTGCTCTCATGAGTGTCTTACAACTGCTCATCTTTTTTAGCTTGGGTGCCATAATACAAGAATGAGGAGAGAAAAATCTACGAAGTCAGGACACTTCATCCTATACCCACTTCTCTATTATTCTTAGGGATTACTGAAATATTTTCATACCTTTTTAAACCTAATTAAAAAATTTTTGTTGATTTTGGTGAAATCCGCAAATTCCTTCACTACTTGAATAGACAATAAATGCTTATATATGTTAACATGTACAAATGTTACTGTCGACAAATATTTACTTCTGAAAATTTAAAACAGCACACACATTGAAGTACTTTTAGTACTTTTGCCAACAGCATGTTGCATCAGAAGGACAAAGAAATAAAAGCCCCTCTTAAAAGCAATGATTTGATCTAAAATATAGCAAAAAATGATTTGATTAATATATACACAAATTTATCATGTGGTAAACACATCATAAATACAATACTTGAGATTTTCTCATCTTTACCAATTTTCTTTTCACCAGAACCTTATATTCTAAAATGATGTATTTAGTATTTATAGTGGTAATTTTGTACCACATCCAAATATGCAAGTTCTAGCAACCCATGAGACCTTTGTGAGATATGGTGAGAGCATGGGGACTCCAATGTTATACGGTGTGTGCTGTAAAACCCAGAATTCAGAAATTTTTAAAAATTGTATATAAATTCCTCTTCACTAGTAATGAATGAATGAAAGCAAACAATTTGAACATAGAGATAAGGAAACCTTTAAATTTTATCTATAAAACTATATAGTAGGTTGTAGTTCATGTAGAACAGATAGTGTTGATAATAATTTTACTTTTTGTTTATTTTAATTTCTTTGCTTTGTTGGGAATTGAACTCAGAGCCTCTACATGATAACCACACACAACCTCATTAACACCCTGGGAGACAGTTTTGCATTTTAAATATTTAGTAGTAAGAAATTTTAAATAGATCTTGTCCTTTATGTTTTATAATAGTATGTTATCTTCAGAATCTATTTTATTATTATTTATTATTATTTTGAATCTACTAATCTTGATTTGTGTCATTTTGTTTCACTATTAAAAATGATTATATTACTGTCTTGTATTTATAATGCTGCAATAGTTATACAGTGGATTTTATCTTTTGTTAATTTTAATCTATTTTAGGTAGTTTTTAAGGTTTCTGTAATGTTTTTCCAACTAAATATAAAATTTATAATCACAAGGGTTTCAAAAGTAATATATGCATAAAACCCACAAAATTTATTTTCAAAAATTTTCATAACTCACTCATACCTTGGCAGTAATATATAGCAATTATGTGTAAGGATTTTCTTCATTTTAAAGACATTTTGCTGGCTAATTGCTGAGTAGGTTGTGACTTCTGCACAAATAATATTTTTTTCTAGTAGTGCTTCATGAATTTTTTACATTAGATGAGCCCTGGTAAAATGGAAACATAAGTGGTTGCATCAAAATGTACCATTTGGTTGAGAGACTACTTTAGTCATGAGGATGTAAATTATGCAAAATAGAATAATTTAATATTGCATAGATAGATAGGAAACATTCCCGAGAATTTCTAATTAATTTAACTGAAAACACATCTTTAAAAAGTTAGTGGTGACCTAGAACAATATTGTTTGTACACAGTTAGCATCTACAATTAACATTATTGATGTCAGCTTCATCCTAGTGATTACTGTTTGTGTTAAGTACCCATGTGGTGTGTATTTACTGCAGCCTCTGGTTAGGGACCAGGGTCTGTAGCTATCTGACTGTGAGCACAATAATAGCAAATCATTTCTACACACACAAAGCAAAGAAGATGCCAAGAAAAGAACTCCTGAATATGCATTTCTACTCAGATACAAAGGATTTAAATCTACTTACTTTTTCAGCTGTGATCTAAATGATAAATTCCAAGCAAAGCTTTCAACTTTGATTTAACTGAATGATGAAAACTTTTCTTGGGAGAAATCCATGAGTTATAGAGTTTACTACCAAATAAAATATTTTTGGAGCTTGAAAATTAATCATTTTGGTAGAATTATTTTTTGGTATAACATATATACTCATTTTCTTTCATACTACCTCTAGGCACTCTCATTGCTAGCCATTACTCACTGCTGTGAACAGGTGCTTCTTGGCTTAAGCACCTTTCACAGCATTGGCCCTTGAAATGGTTACCATTTAATGACTGTTGACTGAAGGTGATTGTGAAAAAGCTGGCTGGAGTTAATGTAGTGGGAGGGAAGCACGAAATATATTCTCTCATCCTGATCACTGGAGTATATCACTTGATGCTATTTTCCATTCTGTGGGACAATTTTTCTGCACTGAAATAAGCCTTTGCATTTTTTTAAGTCTAAAGGAAAGGAACTATGTCTTTGGACATATGACACTTCTGCTCTCCATAGGTAGCATAGTCAAATAGATAAGGTGGTAGATTTAATGATGTTTTCCTTTATGTGAGGTTTTTTTAATGTAATAATTTGCTTTGTTCATAAGTAGGACATGTATGTAAAGAAAAGAAACCATATTACATTCTCAAGGCAGAAAAAAAAGAGTGACATGATTGAAAAGAACAATAGACTTTTGAGCAAATAATCCTTTTTGCATAGTTAGGAGTATGGGGAACATCATCAAAAAAGAACCAGTATCAAAAAGGAACCTGTGAATTGTGTCAACTATGTTTTCCTGAGGACCCTGGGAATGAATTCAAGTATTTTAAATAGCTATTCATGCTTCAATTATACATAGAATACATTAGCTGCTGCTTGCAAAATGCATACTAGCAGGTCTACAAGAGACCAGGTAGAGGTATGTGTAGCAGTCAAAGTAAGCCTGGACATCGTCTTTAACAAGATGTCTGCTGGTTAGAAACTGTCATTGGAGTTAAGACATATTAAAGGAGGAAAACTCTAGCACTTGGGATGCTGAGGCAGAAGAGTCACCATGAGTTTGAGGCCAGTTTGGTTTATATCGGAAGTTCAAGGCCAACCTCAACTACATAGACACTGTCTCAAAGAAACCAACCAACCAACCAACCAAACAAACAGAACAACAGCAGCAAAAATACAGACAAACAAAAAGTAGAAAAATCAAAGATAATCAGTGCCTAACTGGAGATAGATAATGAGAAGGAGTATGAAATTATAAATGCTTCCTGGGCTTTCATATTTCTAGCTTTAACGGTAGTGTGACTATTCTCTGAATAGGGAAAAAATTGGGTTTCAGTTAGGGTAAGATAATGCATCTTGTTTCAGATATGTTGTTTTGTAACTGATGTAGAGTTGTTCAGGCAAAGATGAAAATTGGTCTGGAGTTCTGAAGAGATCTATGGCTTTTATGCTTGTATTCATCAGATTTTGATATTGCAATTAAAGCAAAGCCTGTAAGTTTTCTATGTCAAACAACCAATTACCAAAGTTGGAAGTTTCAAGCTATATCTCACAGTTTGAATGGTCAAATTCTGCAAGGCTTAACTGGTTCTCTGTCAGGGTTCCATAAATTCGAAATTAAGGCTACAATCTCATGTGAACATAAGGAATTTCCTCTAATCTCACTAAGTTTTGGTAAAATTTAGTTCTTTGATATGATAAGATTGAAGTAGCTACTATGTTGCTATTTTCAACTGGGCCTGACTTTAATTCTGAAGACTTATATGTTCTATTGGGTCATATGGCCCTCTTTGTTACAAGTCTGGTTTCTGCAGGCTGTGGAAATAATATCTTCCATTTGATGAATTTAGTCAATTGATGAGAGATCAGTAGGCTGTGAAATAAATCAAATTAGTGATATTTTATACTTTAATTAGTCTGCACCATGCTCAAGCACAAAGGGTAATATAGGGCACATACACAAAGAGACAGAGCTACCTATGAGATATTTTATGTTCTGGATACATGGCATTGACAAATAAAAAGGGGAAAATCACTACAGATTCTTGGAAATTCTGAAGATCATTAACACCAACTTTGAAAATCTTTACTCTCATAGGGTGGGAAATGCAGGAGAAATTGACAGATTGCTAGATAAGTATGAATTAACAAAGCTGAATCAAGAAGATGTAAAAATTCTGAATAACCCAATATCAGTTAATGAAATTGAAAATGTAATTAAAATCTTACTAACAAAAAATCAGTTAGATCATAAAAAGAAATAAAATTAATATGGAAAGGAAGAAGTTAAAGTATCATTATTCACAGATAAAATGATACTCTATATGGAAATTCCCAAAAACTCCACCAAAAGATTTCTAGCATTAATTACCAAATTAAGCTGTGTAGCTGGATACAAAGTCAACACTGAAAAATCAATATCATTCCTGTACACAAACAGCAAACACACTGAAAGAGAAATTAGGGAAACCACACTCTACTAAATAGCATCCAAGAAAATGAAGTACTTAGCAATTAATCTAACAAAGGAAGTAAAAGATCTACACATTCAAAATTACAGTATTCTGAAAAAGGTGTCAAAGGGAATATCACAAAATGGAAGGATACCCCTTCTTCATGGATTGGAAGAACTAACCTAGTGAAAATGGTCATACTCCCAAAATTGTTATACAGATTCAATGCAATTTCAAGCAAAATACCATTAGCATACCTCATAGAACTAGAGAAAATATTCCTAAAATTCATTTGGAAACTAAAGAGAGCTAGAATAGCAAAGACAATCCTGGACAAGAAAGGCAAGGCAAGATGCATCACATCCCAGACTTGAAATTACAGTACAAAGCTACTGTGATAAAATCAGTGGTGAAAAAACAGACCTGAGGATCAGTGGAGTAAATTAGAAGAAGCAGACACAACTACAAATAAACTGAGCCACCTCATCTTTGACAGTAATTTTGAGAAAATGTTAAAATTTTTATTCTAGTTTTATTATTTCCTTAATTTTTAATAACACATTGGTTAAAAGATAGATTCTTTAATTAAAGTTAGTCATGCTATTAATTTTCTTGAAGAATTATGAAAAAGAATAATTAATAGATTTTGATTCTGGAGACTTGTATCTTCCCCAGAGTTAAGAAACACTTTGACATCAGTGATTCATCCTAAATTCAAGTCTTAAGTGGATCTGGTTGTTGTAAAGCTCCTACCAATTTTAAACTGGAGCATAATCTATATAATAGATTTCATTTCACAATATATCAATTTTACAATATAATGTACAATATGTGTGCATGTTGTGTCTATATATATGTCTACAGAAAGTTTGCTCTTGTCCTTAATACAGTATGAAAGTTGTATTTAGCATATCAATATATACAGGTAATCACTCAAAATTATATACAGATATTTCAAATAGAACATGACATGCCTTTTTTCATCAAGAAAAATTAATATTTTAACCAAAATAATTCAAAACTACCAATATCTATCAGGATTTGAACCCCTTATTTTAAATTCTATTCTTTAGAAAGAAGAAATTCTATTTTAAGGAGAAATTATAAAGTATGTTTCTATTTTTCTATGCATAAATCCATATGTAAAGTAGAATAAAAGTAAGACCTTTGACAAAAGTGCCAAACATATTCACCAGAAAAAAGAGAGCCTCTTTAATAAGTGGTGCTGGAAAAGCTGGCTCTTTATATGCCAAAGAAAAAACTAGATCCATGTCTACCACCATGCACTAAGCTAAAATCAAAATGGATCAAAAATCTGAATATTAAAACAGAAGCATTCAATCTACTGGAAGAGAAAGTAGGTAGAAATATTTAAGACATAGGTGTAGGCAGAGAGTTCATGAAAAAAAAATCCTGACTGCATGTGAAAAAAAAATCAACAATTTGGATCTCATCTTATTAAAAAGCTTTTGTACATCAAATGAAATCACCAACAGAGTGAAATATCAACTCACAGAGTGGGAAAAAGCTTTAGCTGATTGTCCCTAAGACAAGGGACTTCTATCTAGAACATAGAAAGAATTGAAAAAAAAAAAAACAAAATACAGAACCCCAAAGTTCAAAATTGAATCCAAAAAATGGGCACCTGAGATGAATACACACTTCTCAGATACAGAAATATAAATGACAAATAAATACATGAAAAAAATGTCCACCATCATTGGTCATTTGAGAGGTGCATATTAAAACAACACCAAGATTCCATTTCACTCCAGAAAGAATGGCTATCATCAAGAAATCAATGAGTAACAAATGCTGGAGGGGTGTGGGGAAAAAGGAACCCTTTTCCACTGTTGGTGGAGGTGCAAACTGGTGCAACCACTGTGGAAATCAGTATGGAGATTCCTCAAAAACCTAGGAATTCAGGACCCATTCAGCCCAGCTATGTCCCTTCTGGGTATCTTCCCCAATGCATTAAAAACATCATACCACAGTGAAATACATGCACCCATATTCACAGCCAAACAATTTGTAATAGTTAAATCAGTTGAGGAATGGATTTAAAAAAAAGACATTATACTTTTTACAATGGCATATCAGTTAGCCATAAAGAAGGATAAACTTGAAACTTTTATAGGTAAATGAATGCAGCTCAAGACCATATTCACAAGTGAAAAATACCAGACTCATGTGTGAACATCATATTGTCTCCCTCATGTGAGAAACTGAAAGAGTAAGTAAGGTCTAAAATGTATAATAGATATTATGAAATGGTAAGAAATTGTTCAAAGGAAAAAAGATCTAGAATGGGGGAAAGAGGAAAGGATGGAAGGTTAAAGAGAAAAAAAATGCAAGTTGGATATACTATTAGCGTCTCTTAGTTCATTTAAAAGGAAAGTTTTTGCTAATATTGATTGGAGAAATTCTAATGCTCGTATCTTGTACTCTTAATAGCTACTTAAACGACAACAATATGCATTGTATTAACTATTATTATTCTCCTATGATTTTGTTATGAAAATTTTTCCCCTTTCCATAAAATTTAAAAAATCATTTTTGATACCCATGTTTCATATATTTCACCTGAATAAACCTTAGTTCCACTAATTATAAAAAAAGACAAGACATGGATGAAAACAAATGTTCATATAAGAAGCCAATATCTTCTTAGTAACACTTGATACTGAAAAGGAAAGGTATATTCCAACTGGCTGTAATGGAAAAAGTGACCCAAACTAGTAAAGTAAGGTCAACTTTAAATTTGGCTAAAATAGATTTGTTTTCATTAACAGGACATTTTACAAGTGAGAGCGAAGAAGATAGTGAAGCTTAAGCAAAAGGAGACCAAATATAAGTAAATGTATATAAGTATTCACAAGAAACCAGGAACAAAATTTCCTTTATGTGTCTCCTAGGAAAATACAAAATATCAGACATGATGTAATAGAATTTAACTAGTAGATGTTTTACAAAAGGCCTATAATCTGAAAATCAAAGAAAATAACTAGTATAACATTTGTAAAATTTTTTGAACAACTGAAGCTATGCAAATCTAACTAAACTACAGTAAAGCACGTTTGCTATTTAAAAGCCCTTAGCAGCTAATTGAGATCACTCAAGCATAATGCTAAAAAACGTGTCACTAATAATTATGACATGATATTAATAATTATTTTATAATTACATGATTTTCAAATGAAAATAAAGTTGTAACAGGTGCTAACAAGTTACACATTCTTTGTCATATATTCTTTCCTTGTATAGGTTACAATGTATGAAGAATAGAACTACATTAAATATAAGCAAGTTATGACTGAACTAGCAGAATTACTCACTTTTAAAATAATTAAGAAATTTTTTATGGGGTAATCTCTTTGACTTTTGTGAGTCTAACTTGATAGTCCTATCTTTTTTCCATTACAGTATCAAATAACCACCAAAAATATTATTTACCTCATAAGACTAATTTCTATGATTATTCTATTTTAGCACCACATTTTATGCATATTTATTATTTTTATAACTATAGTATTTTAAGAAAACATGAAAATTTCTATTCTACTTTTATTGTATTTCTTGAATTTTAATTACACACATTTGTTAAAAGACAGATTCTTACTTATTCTACTTTCCATATAGAGTTATGTGTGGAAAAAATAAAACACACTTAGTATTTTCTCTTTAAAAGATTATTTCTTATTTCTAAAAAGTAGAATTTAAAAAAAAAGAGTTCAAATCCTGATAGCTATTGTAATTTTGAACTATTTTGGTTAAAATATTTATTTTTCTTGACTAAAAAAGATATATCATGTTCATTTTTGAAAAAATTTGTATGTAATTTTGAGTGATTTCTTGTATACATTGATATACTAAATACAACTTCCATTCTGTATTAAGGACAAGAGCAAAGTTTTCGTAAAGTTAGGCATGCTATTAATTTTCTTGAAGAATTTTGAAAAAGAATAATTGATAGTTTATGATTCTAGAGACTTATATCTTCCTCATAGTCAAGAAACACTTTGGCTTTAGGGATTTGTCCTAAGTTCAAGTCTTAACTGGATTAAGTTCTTGCAAAGCTTCTACCAATTTTATGCTGGAACACAGTCTATATAACTAATGGATTTGCATTTCATAATATACCAACGTTACAATATAATGCACAACATGTGTGCATATTGTGTCTATAAATATTGTGTGCTGTGGGCCCTAACTAGTCTTTCATAAAAAAGCTCTCAGTTCTCTCTAAAATTCCATAAATGTATAGTCACTGAACATGCTGAGGAACCAATAATAAACGTTTTATTGTAAGACTATGAGCTAAATAATTTTGTTTTCTACTTAATTGTACTGTTGCATACTACAGTACAATATAAATGCATTCATTTTTAAAGGGACAAAAAGATTTTGCTGAATTTCATGTAATTTCCAATAGATTATGGTTTTGATGCTCTTTTAAATGTCTTTTGAGTCCTTTCTCTATACATAGTATTTCAGAAATTCATGCTATCCTCATATTCATGGTAATTAAAACAGTGTTGACACTCTTATCTTTAATGTTTATTTTTCTATAATTGTATATATATGTTATTTATTTTATCTAGGAACATATTGGCATTAGTTTCATAGCTGCATACTACAAAGTTTATGCACAATTTTTCATTAAATATAACACTGATTAATTAAAGACAAATTATGTTTATTAGTAGTATCTTACAAGTATGCTCTCAAATAGATATCTCTAGGTTAAAAATTGCAATTTGATGAAAAACTCCTTTCAGATAAGAATTGCTGTAAGACAATTTATTTTCACAATGTT
>RJWT010051421.1:0-10715 GCA_004365215.1 Cuniculus paca
AAATGGAGATGGGGCAGGGATCTTGGTCCTGGGCTCTGCAGTCGCTTTCCCCTGGAAGCTGAAAGGTGAGTTTGGTGAACTCTAGCACTTGCTGCCACAAAGGAATAAAAATGTGTAGTGATATGAGTCTGGGAATGTTGTTCTATTTTTGATGAATGCAATAGGCCTGTACATGGAAATCTTTCTACGCTGTGTTGTTAGACTGGGTTAGCAGCATGGGTAGCACACCATTGTCCATGACGAGATGTGTGTAGGACATGGGGGCACATATGTGCTTCTGCAACCAGATATCCTGTGTACATGGAGCTCCAAATGGATACACTACCCTCTCTTAAACTCATCACAGACTTATCTAAACATCCACATTAGTCAAAGCAGGATGGATAAGAAAGGTGAATTTTGTTCACTTTAAATTGGACTGAGAAGTTGAGTGGTAAACGTGCGCCCAAAGCAGGGGGAGAACATTAAGGATGTATTTGCTTCGCTACACGTTGCTGTATCTGAAGAGCTTTTGGTTAAAGCTGAGCACCACTTAAGAGGCCAACACTCAGGTGTTCGAAGTCCTTATGAGACACTGAATTGACATCTGTTTCGGTTTCAAGCCTAGTGTTTCAGCATCAGTCTGTTTATCATTAGTATTCACGTTTCTGATCTTCTGGTGTGACATTTTTGCATACTGTTCATCTTTTACCCCGTTGCACTCACACAGCCCCTCCAGAATCAGGTCAAAGTGACCATGCTGTAGTCAGTGTCTCATTTCCCAGCTGCCAACTGGACCAGAAATGGTATCTACCCAAGAGTAACTCTTCCAATGTCTGCTCTGCGGGGCGGGGTGGTCATAGTGGCTTGTGTGCTGCTGGAGGACTCTGATGATGGACAGCAGCCTAACAGAGAGAGACCAGATGAGATTTAATTTACTTTAGTTTAATTTTCATTGAGACTGACTGCATTTTGTCTGTTGTGTCTGTGAAGTCACTTTTCTCTTCTTAAGCGTTTTCCTCTTCCTTTGTGTGATTTGATTTATCTTTTCTAAGATCCAAAGTGAAGCATCTTCAACAAAACATACCATTAAACTACCAATTTAGATGAAAAAAAATGATCCCATGGCAATTGTTTTTTTTGTACTAGATCATGCTTCCAGATTATGATACAGTATCAACAAATCTGTGTTAAATATGAATGAAATAGTTGTGTTGAGTGAAGATGATTCTCTTTCCCCTTACCGTGTATGGTATCAGTTTTCAGCAAGCTTGACAATTTTGCATTTTTAAAATCTCCATAATGTGCAAATCAGCACCCATATAACATGAAGTGTGATCAAAATATCAGAGGATATATTACATTTTGAAAATTTATTATGTCAAAAGTCACATTCCCATTAATGCCCCCAAGATTCATCCTCTCTCCTTTCAATACTCTTACTTCTGCATTCATGCCACTTTCTGAAGTAGCTCTGGTAGCCCTCCTCCATGTCTCTATGAGTTACGAGCAGAGCTACGTTGCTGAGTACCGTCCAATAGAACGTCACGCTCGTGAAACCACGGTAACGTGTCCTTGTTCCCCTTGACCCCCAGATCTGGCACTTTGTGACTTTTGGCTTTCCTCCAAAGTCAAATGATCATGAAAGGTAAACTTTTTTAACTGATTTAAAAGGACATCTAGGCAGCCATGGCAGAGTAAGACATCTATCAAAGAGGACTTCTAGAAATACTTCGATAAGTGGGCGAGAACTATGGGATATGTGTCTAGAAGCACGGGAGAGTATTTTGAGAGTGATTAATGCCAATATGTCTTTGGATTTATAAATTTCTCAATATTCACTATGTTTTTATCACACCACATGTAAGCACTTGATTGATGTTATTGATTTTTCACTACAGAAATTGATACTTCACTTAGTGAAAAACCCATGCATAGCTTCCACTCTTCTTTTTTTGTCATAACCTACTTCTGTGCTCAGCTTCAGAAGTGCCCTTTGGAAAATCAAGTCTTCTTTGAAGGTAAGAGACTCACCAAGTTAGAACAACAAAAGCAATATTTAGCCAAAATAGTATATAAACAGTATCTTTAAAATTGGACAGTTAAGGACATGTGTGATGATTTAGGCATTGATTCATACTTCTTGGCAATACCACAGAGTGGGAGGGAGAGTTTTTTAGAAGAATTGCAATCAAATAATATTTTCACACATTTTTATATAATAGGTAGAATAGCTTACAATTATAATGGATGTTCTTCTGCCTTTATTGGTGATAGAAGACTGTTTCATCTGATTACTTTGCCCTTTTTTCTGGTAGTCACATCAACATTCAAACTCGCTGGAAAATAAAATGTTATTTCTGTACCCTCATAGCAGCCACCTTACTAGTACCCTGTCAAATAGTAAAAACTCAGAATAATGAGAACACTATTAATTGGAGGAAGGTGATTCTGGAGCTATTTATTGTTGCAGCAGATCAGATTCTACGTCCAACTACCTAGATTATAAGTAGCTACAAATAGGAGTACTGAGATTGCTTAAACTCATTAATGATGTTTTGAACATCCAAATGCATATGGTAGTTTCTAGAATTCAGACAGATGAATGGTTACCTCAGTCTTCTCAGTTATCTGGAAAGGAGTTCCTGGTGCTTTTTGTTAGAGTTGGGAAGCCCCACCTTGCCCCTCATTTCTTTCTTAGGTTAGTTTTACTCACCCAGAACCTATTCTCAAACCAAACCTTTCCAAGCCTCTGGGTTCTTCTTCCTTCCTACAACCACAGTGTTTGTTACCATTGCCTTTCCCTGGTTCTCAGCAATCATCTTGACCTGAAGCAGGAATAGTAAATAGATAATGGTCTTTATCCAAGGCCATGATCAGTCCATCACTATGTAGGATCCTGGCAAATTCCCTCTTGGTAATAATCTCCCCATAACCTCTGCTCAGTTGTGCTGACCTGGCTTTAATTCACCCCAGTGCCCATCGCTCTGGCCCCAGGGCTGGAGTGGCAGCCGCTGAGCCATCCATTCCTCTCTCAGGTCAAGGGTCTACATTATTCTTGCAGGTTCTAAGGCCCAGAGTCCTGCCAGAGACTATACCCTTGTCTTACTCTTTAAGAACCCGTAACAGCATCCCGACATCCTTCTGCTTGCAGTCATTCACATTCATCCTCTACCTGGCCTGAATTTGACCTGCGTGGTATACAGCTCTGTGAAGGGCACTTCTTAACTTCTGCAATTTCTTTTCTTTTCTTTTTGTTTATTTCAAAAAGTAAAACAGAAAAAAAAAGATAGATATGATACAGAATTTTTTTTAAATGTAGGAAATTAAGATTAGTTAATATATTGCATATTGTTATCTTAGAACTAGTTGTTCAACTTCTGCAATTTCATGAGTATGCTACACTTTCCTGTCTCAGAGCCCGTGACTGTGTCCTACCTCTGCGTTATCTCCTCCTCTGGCTCCAGGCACTCAGCCAAGGGTTTGTCCATCTTCTTGGTTAGCCCAACCTGGGTCAAGTGTCCCTCCTTTGGGAGTTATTAGAGCCTAATAAAGTGCCAAAGATAAGTTTGGAATAACACATTCCTTCCACGTATCTCAACCACTTATTGTGCATATTCCTTTTTCATAATCCAACATATTCCATGTATGAATTCCTGTTGCATAATATTTCAACCCCTGGTCGAAGAATGTGAGGAATTTCTTAAGTGCTACTGAAAGTTTTAAGACATCCATATAGGTGTCTACTCAGATTACTTGGTTTCTGTGGTCAGCAGGGACACACTGCAGAGATGATGAATTTAAATCACAGTTGGACCTATCTTTGGACTGCTTCTGTGGGAGAACTAACTCTTGGAAGATTGATGTTGATGATGATGGTAACAGCAATGATATTTATGACAAGAGTGACAGTTACGAGAAGTGTAACGATCGTGCATTGTATTCTTTCTGTGGACTGCTACTCTGCTGAGAAGTTCACTTGTCACCTCATTTTGTACTTATGGTAACCCTTTCAGTTAAGTGTCATCATTGCTTCCACTTTGTTAATGAGAAAACCAAGGCAAGAAGGAGGCAGGAAGAATGGGTTCCATTGCTATGCATCACATGAGCAGTCTGGCTGCCCTTATCATGTGAAACAAAGTAGGTGGCAGCTGAAGGGGACCTAGTGAAGATGGGACTTTCTCTGCTGCTGGGATGCTAGAGGCCTCAGGGCTTTGCTGAGGAAACTCATCTAATAGGCCCGGCTCTGGGCATCAGGAGGGAGCTTGACCCTCAGTTGTCCAGCAGTGAAGACAGTAATTGTCACCCGAGGAGAACAGAGGTGGTGATCACAGCAGGCTGCAGGGTAGCAGGTGGCAACTGTGATTACATGCTTCCTGCCTCTGCTTGCCTTGAGCCACTTTTGGAAAGCCTGGGTGGAGATCTCAAGAGGAGGAAGGACAGGAGACAGGCATCAGAGTGCCCAGATTTGTGGTGCTCCAACACTGGTGCTTCCGCTGGGCACAGTAGATGCCTCAGGTTACAGAAGGTACAGCATTCACAGCTTTGCTGCTGGAGAGCTGCTGCTTGAGTCCCAGGTTAGATGCACTGCATGTTGTATGAAGGAAAAAGCAATGAATAGCTAGTGGACCAAAATGAATTTGAGTAATAGAAGCATTTATTTTCTCAGTTGCTATGAACTCTAAAGGTGGACAGGGTTCTTCTGGAGTCTCAAAGACCTCGTGACCCTAGCCAACCTCTCTGGGAGTCCCGTGGGATTTCACTGATAGCAATAAGCAAATGGCCTCATGTCTAAGCCCTGTATCTAATCCGTGAGTATGCAGAGAGGCCAAGGGGGGAAAGATCTCACTTGTCTTGCTGTCTCTTCATACACATATGTACACAAACAAAGGGATACAAACATAGACTTATTAATGTATTTATATAATGCAACATTTATATAACTTGTTTATTAATTGCATTTATTATTGTTAACATGAATATTGATGAGATGAATTGTTAATGATATAAATATGCATGAAAACCATTTCCCAGATGTCTTCTTATGGCCAATTGTGCCAACTGGGGGATTTGGAAAATTCCAGATTCCTCCATAATGATTACACACATTGATCCCCAAATCCACTTATGCATTTGATAGAAAGGAGGAAACAGAGCTAGGGTAGACCAATCTTGTTTCTCCCAAGCCGTGTTAGACCTCACAGCCACTTGGAAGGAAAATACTATTTCTTACATGCTATAGATAAGGAAACAGGTTTGAGGGGGTCGGTAACTTTGACTGAAGTCATCCAGATAGTAGGTGCATAGCTGGGACCCAGACCTAGGTTGCAGCTACCAAACTCCTTGCATTTCAATTTTAAGACCCAGCTTGATTTTGCCCCTATCTTTCCAACTTCCACCTGGCACTGTGTTTATCTTATGTTACATTTCTCAGAGCCACAGTATTAACATTATCTGTTTGCATGGTTTTATCTTCCCCAGAGAGTAAAACTTTCCAGAACATTCATTCATGTAGCCTCTGCCCCAAACAGTCATGGCAGTGCAACTGTTGCTCCATAAATGCTTGTTAATTGACCTGATAAATAATGAGTGTAGTTTGTACCACTTCTGTGTTCCATACCTCTGAAACTAACCAAGCTTGCTTGGATTTCTGGCAAGTACTTCTGCCTTTTCTCATTATTTTCATAGTTTCTCTGGTTTATTTGAAAATCGTCTTTGATATGTGCTGTTCTTGGACAGCAACCTGTCTCCTTGCTGAAACAATATTCTTTAGAATTTTTAGCTCTTCCAGTTTCCTTAACTCTTGGCTCATTCAAGGATTCCAGATGTGGACATCTCTTCAATTGACCACTCTTTCCTGGCCTGGTTCCAAAGACTGTGAGCAGGTAGAAATTTGATAACTGCCTGAAGTAGGAAGAATTCTAAAACGTTTGCCAAGTTTCCCATCATGACTTGGTGTTGACAGTCATATAATTCTAGGGATGTAAATATCAAGGGGTCTCATGTCTGCAATTAAATTATGATATATGGCAATGTTGATTATCTGACAAATAATCTGGATATGCCTGACCTCACCACATCAACCCTTTAAATCTAGGTTTAGAAGAAAATGTAAAGGAAGTCAGAACTTTAGTTAGAGCTACAGATATTTGACTCAAGATAATTTTTTTCAATAGCTGGCTTCGAAGCTGAGGGCCTTAAATGTCTAGCAGTGCAGATGACAGCTAAATGCTGAGAACGATCCTGAACTGACAGTCAACAAATATAACAGAAGTTTAGTCCTGTAACTGAAAGGAATTATATTCAGCCTCGAAACTGAATGCAATTAGCAGGGAATTATTTCTTAGAATGCCCCCAGAATGGAAGCAGCCCTGCAAAAATTTTCCTGATAGGCTTACAAAACCCCAAGCAGAGAACCTGACCAACCATGACCTTCATAAAACTTACAAAACATGACATTAACTAAAATAAAAGGTGCTGTTGTAAGCTGTTGCATTCCTGGTAGTTGGTTATAAAGTGATAGAAAATATAATGCCTTTTATTGATATATATATAAATAGATATAGATATAAATATAGATCTAAGACCAAATTTTAGAAGTTTTTGAGAAAAATAAATTTTATTTATGATGATATATATTCCATTCAAAAGTTAGTACACATGGAGATATAGTTCAGTGGCATGACACCTGCCTGGTAAGCATAAGGTTCAATTTCTAGTACCAAAAGAAAAAAAAACAAACCAGTTAGTATGCATATGCCTATTCTATTTTGGTTTATGCATACTTTGCTTAAGACTCAGAAATTAATCCGTAGCCTTGATTCTAAGAAGTGTGGGTATTTGAGTGTTGAATGGACTGGAGGTTTACTGTACAATAAGATGAGTAAATAATCATCTTTAGTCTCCTGATTTTTATAATACAAATACCCAAGACTCTGGATTGAGAATATATATACTTTAATTATCATTATTCTTTGATTTAGATCTTAAAAGCCCCTGAAAGTCTCATGTGTTTAGAGGCAGGGCCTAGTTCTGAGAGGCAGCGTACTGGGTGCATAAGTTAGGCAGGTGTATTCTTGTCCCTGGCTCCTTTTTTTCCCTCTTTCCTTCATGATTGCAGTGGATGAACAATGTTCCTCCCCCACTCACTTCTACCATGAATTTCTGCCTTTGGGCCAGCTGACCATGGACTAAACCTTCCAAAACCAGGAGTCAAAATAAGCTTCTCTCTTAAATTGCAGGTGTCTGTTTTTTGTCCTACAGTCACAGAAAAGCTGAATAATGCACAATATTTAGTGAAGGAGTGTAAGTCAAGTAACCAAATCCTTTTATGTGTGAGAATGAATTTTTTAAAAGTATGATCAGTGAATTCTATTAAGGAAACAAACAATATATAAATATAATTGTTTTCAAAATAGGACATTTTCTGTATCATTTATAATCCTGCAAAACTCTGATATTTAAACAAATAGTTACATTTGTTCTTTTTAAATAAAAACAGTACACTTACTAAAATATTTCATTTTGGAAACTAGGCATTTTACATAATGAAATAATTGCTTTTTAACTTTTTTCAAATAAGTTTTTTTCTTATAATATAGCTATTTCTACAAATACGTGTATTACCAAATAGAGACATTTAATAAAAATTGTTCATATCCATATGATTTGTTTATTTATTTGCATTTTAAAATGAAAAAGAATAAAAGCGATGATACAAAATTTCAAAACAAAATAATAGTTTAACAATGATTAATAGATTGCATATTGTTATTGTCAAAGTAGTTGCTCAGATTACAAGATATATGCATGAAAAAATGATCAATGAAAGTACAAACAGTTCTTTTTGATGAGCTAATAGAAATTAGTAGTATAATTATCTATCTTGCATATATATATAAGTATATATATATATATATATATATATATATATATAAAATCTTTGTATATCTTTTCCCTTCTTTCTTTTCTCCTTTACCCCATCTCAATTGTTCTTTTCTTTGGAGCAGTTTCTTCCCCTTTCACACAGAATTTGCCTGCTTTCCAGCCTGGGAAAAATATAATTACCAAGCTTTGGACCATTTTTTAGGATCTTATTTTTTCACTAAACACAGTTTTCATTTTTAAATTGAGGAGACAGCTCTTGTCTTAGTCTGCTCTGTGCTGTTATAGTAGAATAATACCAACACGACAAGTTATGAGAACAGGAATGAATGTCTCACAGTTCTGGAGGCTGGGAAGTCTGAGAAGGAGGTGCTGGTGTCTGGTGAGGGATCACACAGAGCATCAGGCAAAAAGAGGGTGAAAGCTGTATTCACAGCACCGTCAGTCCCTTTAGGAGGGAAGAATTTTCCTAACTAAAACACCTCCCCGTAGGCTGCACTTCCCAACCAGGTTTAAGGGATTAAGCTCCCACATAGGAGAAAGACCTCGATAAGATCTTACAAACTAAATAAATAAATTTGATGTTGGAAAAGTAAATGGGAGTAGAGGGAGGGGAGAAAAGAAGGGAATTACAGTGTGTTGTGTGCACGTACCAGTCCCTTATGGTGAATGTAATCATCATGTACTGCAAACACGTACTAATACAAGTCAAAAAGATTAAATGAAGATAAAAGCAAAGAAAAGTTATACTCATTGATTTAAACTAACAACTAACTCACTGATTAAACTAACAACCGTTAGTTACTGAAGTGGTAGTACAAGTTAATATTCCAGTAGTCATTTCCAAAATCTTTTAGAAAGCCTGCTTCATTCTGAAAAGAGAAAATAGAGGGATTGTGGATGACATAGTTTAGATGTTTTTCTGCATGGTTGGTTTTGTTTAAAGAGAAAATGTTTCCCTTTTTCTCTCCTTCTCCCTCTTTCCCTCTCTTTGTCTCTCTCCAATGTAAATGCTAGAACAGAAACCTCCCTTATTTCCCTGTTTTTTGTTTGTTTGTTTGTTTTGGGGTTTTTTTTGCAGCACCAGGGGTTGAACTCACAACCTTGTGCTTGCTAGGCAGGCGCTTAGGCCGATGAGCTAGATCCCCGGCCCTTTCCCCTGTTTTCCTTTAAGAACTAATGTTCTTCTCTTCACTCTTCTAACACTCTTTCATGCTGTTTTCTTGTTTGTTTTTCCAATTTCCTCTCTTCTTATAGTCTGCCTTTCAAGGCTGAGGTTGTTTTTTAGAATTTTCTGTTATACTTTTTCCTTTTTATCTACATAAATTAGGAGAAATAGCCTTCCTGGGCCCTCAAGATGCATTCCCATGCTTGCCAGCACTTCAAATTTCTGCTCAGGCTTCCACTCCAATCTTCCTCATCCAGAAATAGCAGGTGCATTTACGACTCTTCCGCTGTTCACGGGGCAGCACTCATGCATCTAATCTCTGTTCCCCTAGGCCTCAGCCCTCTGAGGGTCTCTCCTGTAGTCTAAGGTTCAGGGTACCTAAGCAGGGCCCTCACTCTATGGCCCCCGGATTCTTTGAATTCTAAATCCTGAAATAGATTTACAACCTGGATTAGAGCTGCTGCCTCCATCTTCCCAACATGAAGGCTTCTAAGTAGGCCCTGGGACTTCCTTGATTCCTCCCCCCACCCTGGTCTATAAGTAAACCTGCAAGGCAGGCTACCGGGTGTGTGTCAAGGGCAGCCGCCAGAACCCATTAGCTGAGCTGCGGATGCCAGAGGAGTAAGTGGAGGAATGAACATACTGTACTTTCATCACCATGATACCACAGTGCTATTGTTTTGGCAAAATCACCTTTTTTTTTTTTTTTTGCGGCACCAGGGACTGAACTCATGACCTCGCACTTGCCAGGTAGGCACTTAGGACACTGAGCTAGATCCCCAGCCCAAAATCACCATTCTTATCAATCGATCCATATTTACATCTTTCAGAATACAAAATATACAATATATACCTATTTTTTCTTTATATGACATACTTCCTTCTAACGTTGTCATTCACTGCACGGTGACATTTTAGTCAGTAATGCATTGTATATCTAACAGTAGCAGTGCTTGTATCTCCAGGTGACGACTCACCTAGAGGTGGCGTGGCTGCCTTAGCTGTGTAAGTACACAGTATGCTGTTTGCACAGTGACAAAGTGTCAATTAACACATTTCCCACAATGCATCCCTGTTATTAAGTAGTGTTTATATATTTATAGGTATTACACATGTAGATAAGTTTATAAAATATATTAATATAGTACACAGATATATTTATTATATGTAGTACCTAAAATATATTATTTTGACTTGGCCAGATAATAATATTACATAATACTACATTTCAAAACTAATTCCAATTAGTTTTTATGAAAATATCTATTCATTAAAATGATAACCTGAGTTTTACGGCCAGTTGGTTTGGTGTACCCTGTGTCTGAAACTATTCTGATCTAGTCTCATCCTTTAACTTTGATCTGAAGAATGATACTAGTTTTAACAATTGTGATAATAGTAAGGATTGTAATAATAATTAATGGCAGAATTTACTGACTAATTTTCATAGGCCAGGCATGACACTAAGTACTTCATGTAAATATTGCTGTATTTACCCCTTTGAGCTGCCTTAATTTTTCATTTATCAACATGAACATTTAGATACAGAGAAGAAATTCATTTTCCAGAGGTCCAAGACATTGCTCATTGAACCCAGGGCTCTGCACTGTTTCAGCGCGTGTGTTAAAATGCCAGCCACTACTGTATGCTTCTGTCTTTGTCTATTTTCTTGCATTATGCTGCA
>RJWT010051422.1:0-10648 GCA_004365215.1 Cuniculus paca
GATGTGAATTGCCAAACATCCTGTAGAAAGTGTCCCAGTGGATTTCTGGGAAGATGGCAGAGCAGTAAACAGCAGAGAAAACAGCCTCTCTGAGAGTCACCATCCAGATGCCAGAATATAGCATTGTGAGGAAGATAAGAAGGAAAGAAGTGAGTTCCTTGGACTTCAGAGGAATCTGAAGTGTGAGTTGAAGCCCACAGAAAGAATGAAAAGGAAAACTTCAAGGAAGAAGGAGGTAGCCAGCAGCATATTTGCCCTGAGATGGGACTCACTATGAGAGGAGCTGTTTGAACCGGGGGCCCACAGTCATGGTGATGGTCACAGTGATGGCTGGCGACCTCCGGAGGCTTCTGCAGAGAGATGCAACAGTGGAGGGGAGCAGCAGATGTGGAGGTCTGCACTGCCTGGCAGTGAGTGCAGAGAACTTAGTCCTCCTGCGGGGGAAAGCGATTAGTCAGGAGCCATTTTGGAGACTGGTTGAATAAGCCCCGATCCCAGAACTGCTGCCAGCTTCCTCTAGCAGCTCCCATGGAAATTGCTTGGACAGCAGCAAAACCAATGAGTCTGGTCTTGGGGAAGGCTTGCTGAGATTGTCCTGCACCTTGCCAGAAAGCAACTGCTGGCTTGCTGGGATAGATGGGCAAGATTCAGGACTTTGTATCAAGTTGTCTACCATTGAAACCAGAGAGAATCCTGCAAGTGGACTGTTTGTTTTTCTTTATCTTTTTCTTTTTTTTTCCCTCTTTCTCCTTCATTGTTTTTATGAGTATGAAAGTGGTTCCTGACCTCTTTATGGGTGTGGTTCTGTTCTGTTCTGTTCTTCCTTTTATCTCTTCCATCTCTTTTCCTTCAGTCTTCTGCACCGGTTTCCCCAGTTGATGTGATCTTCTTTGTCTTCCAATCTTACTTCTAATCTCTCTCTCTATAAAAAGACTATGTCCCTATTTTCTCCTTAATCCATTTTAAATTTGAACCCTTGAGGGCAAAATTGACACACTAAGGACTTATGCATTGCATATAATTATCTGGTTTGTTTTACATTTTATTATATAATGACAAATCTAGTTCATATGGTTAAAAATTGCAAATTAAGGGTTAGCTCAGTTTGTTGTTTTCCAGGCTGTGTTTGGTGCTATTGGTACTTGTTATGGTTGATACATTGTGTCAACTTGAGTTTAGAAGTTTAACTGAGAGACTGGGCAGGGAGCCAGGGTTCTTACTTTGTAAATATCCTCATCCTGTACAAAGGAGAGCAAGGACCTTTTGTGAGTGTTAGACCCACCCTGAAGTGCGTGTGTGGGGTGGCCTGTGTACAATATAAGGGAGGAGAGGAGGCTTGCTTTCCCCTTTTTGCTCTGGCTGCTGTCTTGAAATGTTGCCCCTGTGCCATGCCACCCTGCCTTGGAGTCAGCTGATTATGGACTAAATTCTCCAGAAACTACAAGAACTTCATAAACACATGGAAATTAAATAGCACCCTACTGAACAACCAGATGAAATTAAAGAAGAAATTAGACATATTTTACAGTTGAATGACAATGATGATATAACATACCAGAACTTGTGGAACACAATGAAAGCAGTCTTAAGAGGAAAATTTATAGCAATAAATGCCCATATCAGGAAAACTGAGCAAATGCATATAAACAACTTAATGTTGAACCTCAAACTTCTCAAAAAAGAAGGGCAGACTAAGCTGAAAGCTCATACAAGAGAGGAAATTATAAAGATCAGAGCAGAAATTAACACGCTGGAGACTAAAAAACAGTAGAAAGAATCAATGAATGGAAGAGTTGCTTCCTTGAAAGATTAAATAAAATTGACAAACTCTTAGCCAACCTTATCAAAAAAAGGAAAGAAAAGACTTAAATCCACACAATTAGGAATGAAAAGGGTGAAATCACAACAGACCCAGCAGAAATCCAGAAAACCATCTATACCTACTTTGAAAACTTGTATTCTGATAAGATGGAAAATACAGAAGAAATGGACAGATTCCTAGATACTTACGAATTACCAAAACTGAATCAAGAAGACATAAAATTCCTAAATAAAAAATCCAACATCAATAAATGAAATTGAAGATGTAATTAAAAACTTATCAACAAAGAAAAACCCAGGCCCTGACAGATTCACTGCTGAATTTTGCAAGTTGGAGAAGACCTAACATCATTACTTCTCAAACTCTTAATATAACTGAAAGAGAAGCAATACTTCTGAACATTACTTTGATATCAAAACCAGAGAAGGACCCAACTAAGAAAATGAATTACAGAATGATTTCCCTAATGAACACTGATGCAAAAATCCTCAGTAAGATACTGGCAAACAGACTGCAGCAAATCATCAAGAAGATTGTACAACATGATCACCTGGGATTCATCCCAGGGATGCAACGATGGTTCAATATATGCAAATCCATAAATTTAATACACCATATTAACAGAGCCAAGGACAGAAATCATATGATCATCTCAATAGATGTGGAAAAAGCTTTTGACCAAGTCTAGCACCCATTCATGATAAAAACTGTAAAAAAATTGAAATAGATGGTCCTTATCTCAATCTGATAAAAGCCATCTATGACAAACCAACAGTCAACATCATACTAAAGGGACAAAAACTCAAACAGTATTTCTCTAAAATCAGGAATAAAAAAATAAAATAAAATAAAATCAGGAAGAAGCCAAAGATGTCCACAGTCTCCACTCTTATGCAACATAGTCCTGGAAACTTTAGCTGAAGCAATTAGGCAAGAGAAAGAAATAAAAAGAATAAAGATAGGAAAGGAAGAAGTTAAACTATCATTATTTGCAGATGACATGACACTCTACTTAGAATACCCCAAAAACTCCACCAAAAGACTACTTGATTTAATAATCAAATTCAGTAATGTAGCTGGTTACAAAGTCAACACTCAAAAATCAATAGCCTTCCTGTACACAAATAACAAACTCACTGAGAGAGAAATCTGGGAAAGAATATCTTTTACAATAGCATCCAAAAAAATGGAATACCTAGGAATCAATCTAACAAAGGATGTACATTGAAAACCACCACACTCTGAAAAAAGAGATTGAAGAGGATATTAGAAAATGGAGAGATATTTCATGCTCTTGGGTCAGAAGAACCAATATACTGAAAATGGCCATATTTCTAAAACTATTAAACAGATTCAATGCAATTCCAATCAAAATTTCAATACCATATCTCACAGAATTAGAGAAAACAATTCTAAAATTCATCTGGAACCAGAAGAGACCTAGAATAGCAAAGGCAGGCCTGGGCAACAAAGATAAGACAGGTGACATCACAATCCCTGACTTGAAATTATACTATAAAGCTACTACGATAAAGACAGCATGGCACTGGCAAAAACAAACAAAAACAGACCAGAGCATCAATGGAACAGATTAGAAGATGCAGACACAACTCCAGACACACTTAGCCACCTTATCTTTGACAAAGGTGCCAAACATCTGGCAAGCACAAGGTCACGAGTTCTATCCCTAGTGCCACCAAAAAAACCCCCAAAAGTGCCAAACACATTCACTGGAAGAAAGACAGCCTCTTTAATAAATGGTGCTGGAAAAATTGGCTCTACACATGCCAAAGATTAAAACTGGACCCATATCTTTCACAATGTTATAAGCTAAAATCAGGATGGATCAAATATCTTAATATTAAAACAGAAATATTAAATCTGCTGGAAGGTAGAGTAGGTAAAACTCTTGAAGACACTGGTGTAGGCAAAGACTTTGTGAACAAAACCCCTGTTGCACAGGAACTATCACAAAGCATCAACAACTAGGATCTCCCTGCCTTACTTTTCTCTCATTGCTGAGACAAAATACCTGACACCCAAAATTAGGGAAGGGAAGGTTTATTCCTTACAGTTTGGAGGTTTCAGTCTATACTCAGCTGTTTCCAAGGCAGTGTGGTGTGGCTGAGGGGCAGCTGCTCATGGCAGCTGCAAGCGGCAAGAGCAAACAGTGCAAAAGAGGGAAAAGCAGGCCTCCTTCCCGACCTTACGTTGTATGCCAGCTCCACCCCTGGGAAAGTGCAGCACTCACACCACCAATCCCAGCGCTAGACAGCAAACCAATCGTGAACGCTAACGCTAGATTCAGCCGCTTCCATGACCACATGAGGCTTGGGGGGCCACCTAGACACAAACCATAACACTCACCCTACTGAAAAGCTTTTGCACAGCAAGAGAAACCACCATCAGAGTGAAGAGACAGCCCACAAACATGGGAGAAAACATTTGCCAGCTATTCCTCAGACAAAGGATTATTATCAAGAACATAAAAAAAAAACTGAAAAAAATCAGTCCTTGTGTAAACAACCATTTTGAAGAAAGCAAGAGACACTAGGATAACCATTGTTAATCTCCTGTTGTTATGTTTTGAAAACCTGTATAGCTTGCAGTGTTCTGTTTTGAATGTTTGACTCTATTCTGTTTTCTTTTGCTTTGTTTTGTTTTGTTCTGTTTTGTTTTGTTTTGTTCTATTCTCTTTAAAAAAAAAATCAGTCCTCCCAGATTTAAAGACCTAATCCAAAACTGGGCATCTGAGATGAATACATACCTCTCAAATGAAGAAATATGATCAGCAAATAAATATGTGAAAGGATGTTCAACATCACTGGTCATTTGAGAGATGCAAATTAAAACAACACTGAGATTCCACCTCACCCCAGAAAGAATGGCTACTATCAAGAAATCAACCAATAACAAATGCTGGCAGGGCTGTGGGGAAAAAGGAACCCTTCTCCACTGTTGGTAGGAATGCAAACTGGTACAACCATTGTGAAAATCAGTGTGCAGAATCCTCAAAAAACTAGGGCTAGAGGTCCCATTCAACCCAGCTATTCACTGGGTCTTTTATTGGTTTCCTTAAACTTGATATTCTTATCTTGAGCGCAGAATGTCACTGAGGGTCTGAGTTCATAAATTAATTACAAAGTACTCCTATGCAGCTTCCAGGGGGCTGCTTGCTGCGTTTGGAAGCAGGCTACCCCCTGTAGTCTATGGAGGTGTGCTGTGTACTGAGTGGCAGTGCCCCCTGCCTAAGTCCACACAGCAGGGTGCGGTCTCCCGGGTTATGGTATGTGGAGGGGGCCTTTGGGAGGTTACCAGTGTGGACGAGGCATGAGCGCAAGCCCTCGAGATGGGGTTAGTGCCCTGCTGGTGAATCGCGATGAGAGCAAGCCCGTCTGCGAGCCGGGACGCTGTCCTATCAGGAACCTGATCTTGGCTTGGACTCTCTGGTCGTCAGAGGTGTGGGAATAAATTTCTTTGGCTGAAGTCACTGTCCAGCCTGTGGTATTTGTTGCGACAATGTAAACAGATAACTATGAGGCATGAAGGGACTGAGCAGCTGCCCATGTCCTCAAGGGCCTGCACAAACTTGGTCCTGCTCATGACCCTCTGTGTACTGCTCCGTGTCAAGGGTTAATGTTTGAGGAGACGGACACACTGCACAGCGGGGGAGTGAGGGGGACGAGGACTCCAGGCCTGGGAGTTATGGCCCAGAGTCCGAAGCAGTGTTGGGGTGCACTCCATTCTCTGATTGAAGTAAACATTTCCAGCACTTCAGTCACCTAAGTTCTCCATGCAAGAGACAGAAGATAGGGCAAAAGACAGGTGGTATTGCTTCTGTCAGATGCAGACTAAGACAGGAGACCCTCCCCGGGGTCCTTACTTGTGTGAGCAGGCAGGGTGCATGAATCAGTTACTGCTGCGCCTTGCAGTTATTTGGAGAGGACTTTTACTTCTTCCTGCCGAAGCGAGGATGCACTGCTGAGCTGGAGTCTCTCTCATCCTCTCATAGCAACTGTCCCCTCAGCTGTGCATGGTGAAGCGTTTTAATTCCACGAGAGAGGGGGCATCTGATTACATAAGAAACCCAGCTTGTGATATTTATTGTGGTAAACAAATTATTTATGTTTAAGCTACCTATTAACCTGACTATAGTTCCCAGTCCATAAATGTAGGTCCTTTAAATATAAGTATGTATATACATATTTTTTTTGTTGTTGTTATTCTTTTTGTTTTTTGAGACAGGGTCTTGCTATGCAGCTCAATTAAATAAACTTTTTACTTTGGGATATTTTGCAGGATTAGAGAGAAGTTGCAGAGTTCCCATATATTCCCTTGCCCAATTTTGCATTACTTTAATTTTTTTTTTTTTTTTGGTACTGGGGATCAAACTCACAACCTTGTGCTTGCCAGGCAGGCACTTAGACCACTGAGCTAGATCCCCGGCCCTTGTCTTTTTGAGACAGGGTCTCGCTATGCTGTTCAGGCTGGCCTTGAGCTCACTTTGTAGCCCAGGCTGGTCTCAAACTCACAACGAACCTCCTGCCTCAGCCTCCCAAGTCCTGGGATTACAGGAGTGCACCACCACACCTGGCTTGTATTCCTTTAATGTTGAAATCTTGTATTACTATAATACTTTTGCCAAAACCAAAAAAACTAACACTGGTGCATTGCTATAAGCTAAGCTAGGCTTTTTTTGAATTTCACCTTTTTTTGTCCTATGATCCAATTTATCTTATTTTATTTTTTGATGTTCTTTTTTCTTTTTTTTATTTGTACATGTTTCCCATACATAATGGTCACATTCATATAATCCAATTTAAAATGCCACATTGCATTAGTCATCATGTCTTTAATGCTAAAATAACACCCAAAACGAAGAAACGTGTGGTCATTCTGACATGCTTGTCCATTTTTACTGAAGCAGATGGCTTGTGGATTGTTAACTGCTGTCTCCTAGGCACTTTATATGCATCACCTCCTGTATTGCTTACTCTGTTATTTTCCAAGATTGCCATAAAAAACAACTACAAACTCGATGCCTTAAAACAATAGAAATTTATTCTGTTCCTCACAGTTTTGGAGGCTAGAAATGTGAAATGAAGATGTCAGCAGGCTGAATCCTTGCTCGTTTCTTCCCAGCAAGCCTTGGCATTCTTTGGCCTGCAGTGGTGTCACTGAGTCTGTCTCCGCTTGGCACGGCCTTCACTCTGTTTCTCGGAGTGTCCTCTCTGTTTGTAATGACACCGTTGGATTTAGGGTCCACCCCTATCTCGTATGAGCTCAGTTATACCTACAAATACCCTATTTCTATATAAGGTCACATACTAAGATTGTGGGCAGACATAAACGGTGGGGCGCACACTACTCAACCTACCATACTTACTAAGACTCTTTTTCTGTTGGGAAGGCTGTAACTTACCTAGGCCACAGAAGGTGACTGAGCTGTTTCCAAGGATGCCCTCAAGCCTTTGCTAAACTGTCTTACGTCTTCCCATCTGCCTATTCCCCTGCCTGTCATTGCTCCTTTCCTTTCATTACTTATCATCTCATTCGAGATCTCAGTTTACCTTCATTTCAGTGGTCAGAAATGCCAGACAGGAGTGGGATTGTTAGTCATCGAGGTGGAGAGAAGGGAAGGTTGCAGGGGAAAATCACTCAGTCTCCTTGAGAGTTAGTTTTCTCTTTTTGCAAAATGGGGAAAATGAAACTTATCTCACTTAGTGGTAGTGCATATTCAGTGAGGTCAGTGTGTGAGGAAATACTCGGGAAAATCATCCAAGGTATGTAACCCTGAGGATTTTTATAGAAAATTTTTCTGAAAGTTAATGAGTGAATTATTCACCCAGAATATTGACTAATTTATTTCCTTGATTCTACATTGCTGATATACCTTGAAGCCTTAGGCGTATGAACAAGGAACAAAAATAACGTAGCACAGATATTCAGAATTCCCCATAATTTTAGGTGGCTATTTGATCTCTCACAAGAAGTAGCAATCTGTTTTCATCTTCTCTGGCCAGGTTACAAGAAAAGTTGACATCATAGCTCTGTCACTTATTAGAAATGTCACTGTTTACTTAGCTTATGTCTTCAGCTAGGCCAAAGAAAAGAACACACAACCTCCTAGCATAGCTCCTGCACATCATTTTTTAAAATCACATGTTATTATTATTACTATTAATATTATGAATATAATTGGCATTCACAGGCATGGAATTATAAAGGCTTGGTTTGTGAACATATTCATTGTTTAAAAACTTTTGAAATGATTTTATATTTAAAGAAAAATTACAAAAATAGTATTAGAGACTTCTAATATATTCATCTAGTTTCCTCTAATGTTAGCTTACCTAGCATAAGCACAAAATAATGATTAAAAAGACAAAATTTACATTGATGCAATATTGCTATGAAAATAATAGGTCTGTCTTGAATATGCTAGTTTTACCATTAATGGTCTTTTTTGATCCAGGATCCAGTCATGGATCTCACGTTGAATTTAGTCATGAGAAGGGGGCTAACTTAGTCTTTTCTAATTTAGTTCTCAATTGTTTCTCATGATTTCGGCCATTCTGAAGGAAGCTGGTCAATTACTTTGGTGCGGGTCCTCTCATTAGAATTTTCATTAGTAAACAGCAATAAACTCAATTTTAGCACAAATATCTCAGAAGTAATGCAGGGTCCTTTATGCACCATATCAGGAGGTACGCATTGTCAATATATCTTTTTACGGCTGATATTAACCTTGATCTCAAGGCTAGAATGGTGTCTGCCAAGTTTCTCCATTGTACATTGCTATTTTTCCCTTTGTGACTAACAAATACCTTACAGACATACTTTAAGACTATTCAAATATCCTGCTTCATACTTTCACTCATTAGTCATAGTATCTCTGGTTAATTTTTGCATACAACAGTGATTATTGTGGTGTTTGTCTATTAGTGATTTGCTATATCCTTTATTCCTTCTCCATCCATTAATTGGAACTTTTCTATAAGGAAGAGAATCTTTCTTTCTTTCTTTCTTTCTTTCTTTCTTTCTTTCTTTCTTTCTTTCTTTCTAAATAAGTTTATACATACTTATTGTATTTTATGGATTATGATCTCACACTGTATTCCACTGCTTAAATCGTTACAGGTCTGGTGACTAGGAGCTGAAACAAGTTGACTCATGTATTCCTTTAATATACCCTTTTTTTTTTTTTTGTGGCACCAGGGATTGAACTCACGACTTTGCGCTTGCCAGGCAGGTGCTTAGGCCGCTGAGCTAGATCCCCGGCCCTGTTTTTGAGACAGGGTCTCACTATGCCGTTCAGGCTGGCCTTAAGCTCACTTTGTAGCCCAGGCTGGTCTCGAACTCACAATGATCTGCCTGTCTTAGCCTCCCGAGTGCTGGGATTACAGGCGTGAGCCACCACGCCCGGCTAATATACCCTATTATTTTTGGGTACTTTTCTGCTGTTTGTCATTTTTAAATTTCAGACTTCTTTTGTATTTTCTTTACCACAACTCTGGAACCAACCTTTTCTCCAGAGAACTTTAATTCTTTTTTATTGGATAAGACATTTAGATACTGAGATCTTGGCACTTGGTATGCTATTGGAGTCTCATTGTTTCTCAGCAGGCAGAGTCAGGAAATACATATATGTATACGAAGATGCCTAAGATATCAGTATTCATTTCAATATGCACCTATATGAGCATTAGAAACCACATGAATACCTCCTTCCAAGGTAGAGGCGTGAGCATCCGTCAGGCATTTGTCTCCCAATAACAGAGAGAACACACACTTTACAACGCTGCAGGGCTGACAGTACTTGCTTACTTTCAAGTTTTATGTTGTGATTGAGATAGCTGAGATTGTTGGAGAAGAGACCTGATCTCATGTAATCCTGGAGGCAGAAATTTATTTTTTTTTAATTTTTATTTTTATTTTGGCAGAAATCTAAAAAGCTCACAGAAGCTCCCAACTCACATTTCCTAACTGGTACTCCATGGAGTACTGTTCTGGAAGGTGTTAATGGGACTGTGTAATGAATGAATTCTATGGTCTAGTGAGTTTGAGAAACTCCGCATTCTAGCTCCTCCACATTTGTGTAACATCACCCATGGGTTACTAAAGCAGTTGCAAAAATTGGGCTTACTTTATGGAAAGATTAAGAGTAAATGTGTCCAATCTGCATGCTTTTTTATTGCACACATTTACTTAGGTCTACATATTGTTCTGGGCAAAGACTGAAAATATTCCTGGTGGGTGGGACCACATTCATTATAAAAGGAAGTTACCATAAGCTGTGTTTTCAAGTGACTTTTAAAACCTAGGGGGAAATTGTATTAATTGTATATCAAGGGGCAAATAATGTCTTTAGAAAAAAGTGTTCTCAGCTCCAGCTGTTGAAATATGGTTTCTCGGGACTTAATGGAAAAACTAAAGAGAAAACCAAAAGAATCCTGCTTCAAAGTAGTTATTTTGTGGGCAAAGGTAGAAACCTACAATCTCTCCTCCACCACAGCATTTCATATTTAAACATTCTATTTTTAACTTGATGGTGGGACTCACAGTTAATGCTTATGAGAGCTATGTCTAGACAGTCGAGAAAAACAGGAAATGAATTATACTGTCATAGTTTCAGAGAATTTAACCTTATGTCTTTTGCTCCATGCTGGGCTTTTTCTTTTTTTTTAAAACAAAACAAAAACTTTCCTTTCCTCCTGAGAATTTCAGGGCATTTGAGGAGCTATAATAATCCAGGCCTCTTCAGGGAGTACAGATAGCTATTTCGGTGGAGGAGGAAATGAGAACATGAGTTTACTGTGCTTGGAC
>RJWT010051423.1:0-10701 GCA_004365215.1 Cuniculus paca
CTATCTAATTTAGTTACCTATTATAATTCCTCCTCTGAAGAAGTACCACAAACTGCCACGAAGGAACAAGGGGCAAGACTGATCTGGCTACTTCCAGCTGAAGAAAGTGGTCATAGTTGTGATCCACTGTCAGAGATACTCCATAGAGGGTCTATTGAAAGGTCCTTGATAGGTACCAGGTGTTCTTGTCTTGGGTAGATGTATGGCTTTTAGGAGGAGACAAGGCCACAGAAACAATTAAGTATGCATGAGTCAAATAATGAAATCAACAGAATAATTATGAATATAGCCAACAAACATGAATGTACCCACCAGGAGCTAGTAATAGCTTTCAATAAATAAGATGAGGAGAAGGTCCAGGGAATTTCAGAATCTGACATGTCATTCACCTGTTGTCTAATATCTTGAACAGCTACTGAGAAATTAGCAGAAGGATTGGGAATGTATGTACTACATCCAGCTTTTATAATTGCACAAGTATTCCCTGGGCTGCTGTTAGAATGTCTAGTGCCATCTGATTTTGGAGGATGGCTCTTCATTGAGGAGAGAGACCAGCTATGTTGCAGTTTAAGGCCTGCTGAGTATAGTTAGTTAAGACCTTGATGGGTTGGATGACATCCTCTAATCCTAGGGAAAGGATAAAGATAGAAGCCAAATGATCATACTAGTGAAACACACTTCTAGACCTTCGAAGCTGTAGGCAAGGTAAGTTTGCAGGTTTCCCAATACTTTTGACACTTCTGCCTTGTAACCATGCAAATTCCAGCAAGCACATTCCTGTCCATCTGGGGGTAGTCAGGGTCACAAATTGGTTCCACAGGACCAATAAGTGCCATTGGGCTTGCCATCTAATTCCAAGGCTATTAAACCAATTTGCTGCAAGCCAGTCTTTAGCCTGTGAAGTTATTGTGTGTATACATTGCTTGGGCAATGTCCATCCCACATATTTACTAAAATTAGGCCAATGAGAATACCAGTAATTTTTTTCTGTTCCCAACATAAAAGGTCTTTTCTACTAAGATGCCCTATGGTGGCGGTTAACCATAGATAATCATCCCATATCTAAAAATAGCCATCTTGATATCTATGATTGTTGGCCCTCTGGATAAGTCCTTACTTTTATTTAATAGGGGTCCTACTTGAGCCTTTAAAGATGTTTCAGTGGCATTGTTAGAAAAAATTTTATTATGCATTTTGACAATACTATGAACATAGATATTTATTTCTTATATTGTTCTTTAATTTCTTCTAGTAACATTTTAAAGTTTTCAGTGTACATCTATTTTGTCTCCTAGGTTGTTTATTTCTAAAATATGTTATTAGTTTGATGCTGTTGTAAAGAAAATTGTTTATTGTTACCTGCTGTGTAGAACAGCTGATTTTTGTGTTTTGAATATTGTATCATACAACTTCACTGCATGTATTAGTTCTAAGGTTTTTTTCTTGTAGAATCTTTAGGTTTTCTACATAAAGAGTCATGTCATTTACAGACAGACATACTTTTATTTCCTCCTTTCCAGTGTACATAAAAAGAGCATTTTTTCTTGTTGCTGATTTTAGAAGAAAGGTTGACAGTTTTCTATCACTGAGTATATTAGCTGTGTAATTTTCATATGCAGCCTTTATTTTGTTGAGGGGCTCTTTCTACTCTGTCTCACGTTCTTATTATGAAAAGGTGTTGAATTTTGAAAAATGCACCTGTGTCACTTAAGATGATCATGTGACTTTGTTTTTTATTCTGTTGATATGATATGTTGCATTAACTGATTGTCATATACTGAGCCATCCTTTAGGAATAGAACTCATTTGGTCATAATGACTAATTATTTTTAATGATTTTGAATGTGTTTTTGAATTTAGTTCTGTACTATGCCTTTGAGGACTTTAATCAAAGATATTGGTGTGTAATTTTCTTTCTTTACAGTGTCTTTGTATGGTTTCAGTTATCCTCAAAATGCTGACTTTCTAGAATGAGTTAGAGAGGGTTACCTGCTCTTCCATTTTGGAAAAATTTGGAAAAGATTAATGTCAATTCTTCTTTAAATGACTGTTAGATTTGAACAACGAAGTTCTCTCATCTTGGGTGTGTTTTATTAAAAAGTTTATGAGTATGACTCAATACCTTTACTTACTGTAATTCTGTTAGGTTCATGTAATGTGAAAATAGAAAATGAATGCTATAATGTTTCATAAAAATAATATAATAATTCTTCACACATTATATTTTAGTTTTTAGAAGTTAAACTCTGTTTATCAAATTTTAAAGCAAAAGGATGATGAACTAAAACCCAGAAAACAAGAACTTTTGATAAATATTTTGCAGAGAAAATAAATTATTTCCTAAAAGGTTCTATGAGGTAAAGAAAAATTATTAATTCAAACATTAAAAAATTGAATTTTTTATTTTAACTATGAATGTGATATTTAGATACTACTTTTCACCAAGAATGATAGTTAATGAAAAAGACCAATAGGTGATACAATTTAAAATAATTTCACAGCATTTCAGAGGCCCTGCTTCTACTCAGACTCCCTGTGATCATCCTAAACATTGATTTTATAATGTATTCCATCCATTCATTCTGCAATGTCTGACCTGGGTTGGGTTATTTGTAAAATTTTGTCATTTATTGCTGATATGAAATGATCTAGACAATTAAAGTTCTTTCTGTATCCAGGCTTTCCTATACTATTATGTTTAAGAACTTGAAATCGTCTATGTACTAGATCTTTGTATGTTTGAAGTCTAGTTTGTGAGTACATTAATCTTTCAAAGTGTAGCCAGAAAATCATGATAATAGTAGCTAGTTCATGACTTTAAAGGAGATACTGCATGTAAAGCACTTAGCACAGTACTATACAATTAGTGTTAGCAGTTACCATTATTGTCTTATAGATGGAAATAAGCAACACCAAGGGCTGTGAGTATTTATTATTGGGAACCAAGGTAAAAGATGCAAGGACTTGGTCAACAGACAAGATTGAGTAATAATAGTAAATGAGACAAGAAAGAACAAAATAACAACTGAGTTCACAGTAAAAACGTGGGTGAGCAATTTAAAAAGCAATATACTTTATAAAGTTTATTTATTTTTCTTATTTTAGGTTAGAGAATAATTTTCTCGAAATTCATAAATCTTAAAGGTTGAGCTCTTTGACTGTACAGGGCTGAACAAGTCACATGTAAACCTGAACATGGGCAATTTGTAGCTTTCCTGAAGGCACTAATATGGTTCACTCCAGTCAATAACTACCCTACAAAGGTAGTCATTATTTTGACTCCTGCCTTGAAATATAAATGAAATGATACTATGTGAATGATTTTGTCTTTGACTTTATTCAACATAGCACCTAGGAGAATACTCCATACTGTTATTTATATTCCATTTCTATATAATTTAGTTCGCCTTTATTGATGCACTGTTAGATTGTTTCCATTTTGCAGCTACTATTAGTAAAACTTTATAAAGGGCTGTTGAGTTTGCATCTGTATATTTTTAAAAACAAAACATTCATCATTTGATTCATAATTAGGAGCAGAATTGCTTTGTTAAAGAGAAAATGCATGCTTACCATAGATAACATTCCTCTCACAATTTTATACGTTGTCAAATCCCACTTATCCTCATTCTTACTTAGCAAACAGTAGCAGCACTCCAGTTGTGCCGTACTCTTGTGCACACTTGATACTGGCTATTATTTGATTTTTAATTTAATCTGAGAGGAGTTTAAAGACATGCTGTTGTGATTTTAATTTACATTTTCATGATAGCTAATGAAGTTGCACACCATTTTACGTATGCCTTAGCCATTGATGTATTTTTTCAGAAGTCATTTTTAAAATGTTGTGTACATTTTTAAAATTTGATTTATTAATTTACCATTTGTTTTAATAATTTATCAGTTTTTAATAATGGAACATATATATTATATGTATATATATCATCTGTTTGATATAAAATGAAAATCAGGCTTTACATTTTTAAAAAAATCTCTACACAGACATTCCAAAAACATGCCACTATTTATTGAATTGCGTGTATGTACCAAAACAAAAAAAAATGAGAAAAATACGTAGGAAGAAAAAAAGAATTGCATTAATGCTTTTTCTGCATATCAGCTGTATGGATCTGATTCTGGGCCCCTTTTTAACCTATTTGTTCTTTTTCTGCCATACTATGCTGTCTTTATTTGTGTATCTTCATAATACCTTTCTTCTTCAAAATTATGTAGGCTATTTTAGAATTCTCAGTTTTGACATAGATTTTAGAATCAATCAAATACATTTCCCAAATTTTTCTGTCCTCTGTAAGAGTGACAAAAATGGAATTCCCTGAAAGTTTTAACTTATAGACCAAATTTCATGTTATTATTTAAATTCCCCCAAAATGTTTCAAACCCATTTTCAGCCTTGTTTCCCAATTATTCCTCTTCATTAACCTCTCACTTTCCCTGATATATTTGCTTAAATCCCCCACAGCTGTCATTTGGCAGCTGCTTCTCCAACTGAGATGTTCTATCAAGTTCTTTCTACATATCTAAGTCTGACTTCTGTTTATGAAGTTTACTTCCATGTTCAAATCCCACTTCCTCAAAGCAGCTTTCTCCTAGACCACACTAGCACACTAAACTCTGCAATATCTGCTCTCATGCTACAATTGTTTCTTAAACAAAAAATATTTTATATAACCTTATATTTTAGTTAGTCTTCTATGAAATGACTTGTGGCAAGAATCTTATCTTCAAAGGTTTTCACCCTGTTCAATTTTATAAATGGTGCTTACGTGTAGAATGTGCTGAATAAATAAATAATCACAGATTTCATGGGCTGCAGAACACTTAAAATGAGTACAGTGAAATCAAGATTTGTACTACAGTATTAGAAACTACATTCTGACATTAAAATAAAATGGTTATTTGACTTTTACTTCCTATTGCTTGCTAGAACGTGGGATGTATCTTCAATGTGTGCATCTTTATCTGGCTACCTGGCTATAACTTGTCTTCTTTGTGTAAGGTTCAGAACAATGAGAAGTTTTTATGAAGAAGTTATATTTTACGTACCATGGTAGGAAATGACTTTTTATATTATAAACTATTTTAATTTTAAGTAGCATATTAAAACCACTTAAAATACAGGTAGTATGACAAAGGGAAACTTCAGGAATTTTATTTAAATGTGTTGCATCTACTTTTAGAATAAAATACATTATGAAGCACAGGTAGATCCCTCAAAAATTAATTAAACTCCAAAAATTAAATAGTTAGGTCCAGGGGTTTAGCTCAACGGCACAAGCACCTGCCTGGCAAGTATGAGGTTATGAGTTCAATCCCCATACCATCCCCCTGCCCCCAAAATTAAGCAGTTATATTTAAGGAGCTGACCGGTCCATAGTCCACATTCTTCAACAGGCTAAATTCTAATAGTATACTTTAATTATTAACTATCTCTTAAAGTCTACTTTGAAGAAAAACAGATCATAGATGTTTGTAAAGTATTGTGAATTTCAACCAAATAATGTAGTGTAAAAAAATACAGTTTTTTTTTGAAGATTGAATAAGAGTAATCTGTCAATTATTAAGTAACCCAAGTAAATACTCTAATGTTATTAATTAGTTCAAGGTCTGAATAACAGAGTAAATGACATAGTTTCACTTAAATCAAATAATTATATGTGTCATACTGTTTTTGTTCTGGAACATTTGGAAAAATTGGTAGAGTTTTCTTAAAGTTAATTATCTAAAGCCTGACAATGTGTATCTTTAATGTAAAAATTTTCTGGTCAAAAATATTATCATAACTTTGGCCAAAGGACCTTTTACAATGACATGGCTTACAAGCTGAATTAAAGGAGAGATCAGTGAAATGAAACCATTCTCCTAAAGGCAAGATATTTAGTCATTTAATTCAATAAAAAAACATTTCACTAGTTATTTTCCCAAAATGTGGAGAATCAAAAGCATAAATAAAACAAATTAAGAGCCGGGCGTGGTGGTGCATGCCTGTAATCTCAGCATGTGGGAGGCTGAAGCAGGAGGATAGTTGCATATTTGAGACCAACCTGGGCTACAAAGTGAGCTCAAGGCCAGTCTGAACTGTATAGTGAGATTGTCTCAAAAACACCAAAACAAACAAACAAACAAAAACAAACAAAACAAAACAAAAACAAAGTGAGGTAGTTGTACACCAATATCCATCAACAAAAACAAGTGCATACAATTACTATAAAAATTCTTAAGTGTATGATTAATCCATGTGGTCATATACATGCTTAAAAATTTTGTAGAAATCTTGAGTTTTTCTTTTATTGCAATTGTTTCTTTACTAGGATCTCTCAAGAATGTATGTTATTTCTCTTCGACTCTTATGAAAATCATTCTCTTCCAACTGAATAACGCAAATTGATAATGGAATTGGATTGCTTCAGGTTTTGTAGTCACCGAGTTTAACTGAGGTCTCATATCACTGGAGATTCTATACACTTTCTCTTGCCCTGAATACAGATAATTTTTTAAGACTATGTTATATGTCAGAGGCAGAGAATGACCAATAAATTTCACCTATTGCGTTAGTGTTTCAGAAAGTGAGTAAGGCACATTACGCTATATTCAATTTAAAGAAGAGCAACTTGGTGAAAAGAAACAAAACAATAAACTAAAAAGTAATACCTAGTAGTGCAATAAGTGCCATAATAGGGACATAAATCAAATGGAGAGTTGAAAAGAAACAATATCCAAAGTAACAGAGAATAAGTAATTCTAAGTATTTGGAGGAAGATGATATAAAGAGAGTTTTTAAATAAGGGTAGAATCATGGTACAGTACAGCATGGGAGAAGCACGCATGCTGCTCCTAGAGAACTATGCTCATGAGAATTGATACTGATTTGTATATGAATCTGATCCACTGCTTATTATTTTAATTATTAACGAGAAAATATAACTCAGTCCATGAGATAGCTGACAAATTGATTATCAGATGTTATTTTCCTAGCCTGTCAATTTTTATTCTGATGCCATTTATCATAGGAGAGAGTCATTTTGCTGCTTAAAATGAAACTTTTCGTTACTTGTTGACTTCTGTTACATATTATACTTCGACCTTTACAAAGACTGACAACTGGGGATTCAAATGAGATTATCGTATATTTTTCTTTTCTTTGCAAAGAAATGTCTTAGACAGAGTCAAAGAATACATGAAAGTGACATGCCAAGAAAAACATCCGCAGTAAACACCTGAGGCATTCTGGAAACTATGCAAGAAGAGATGCGGTTTCCTCTCATTTTCTTCTCGGCACAGTGAACATTTCTTATTAATGGTAACTACTGAGTTTAAGTCAATGAGGAATGTTGATATTTGCAGAATGACAGTTGTCTTAAATAAATCTGTCTTATGTTATTTATTTTAATTATAAAATGTACTCCATTAATATCTATAATAGAATAATTCTGAGATTGCAGTAAATTTCAATTGTGAAAATTAATTTTTTTTACTCTCCTTTTACTATACCTTCTCTTTCTAAAAATGCTTTTCCTTTCCTATATGGGGGATAATGAGATTTTTCCTATTCAGAATCACGAAAGAAAAGGAAGGAAGAAGTATTCACTGTCACCAGACATTGTGATCAGTGCTATGGGTGCAAAACAAAAGACTTCAAAAATATTCATGGTATCTTGTGCTTCAATTTTGCTGTGACTGTTTCTAGGATTCTCTAGATATGCCTCTACACGAATAATAACCAAAGAGAAAATGTCCTCCATATTAATATGTTCTTCTATAAAGAATTCAGAATCCACTCAATAAAATAACTGAAAACATTTCTTGAATTATACTGTGATAAATAAATAAAATAGATTTATTCAGATAGTTTATTATCTATCACCTTGTTATGATCTAAATCAAGATTGACAATATTTTACAATACAATGTGCATGATGTCCCTTAAGTCTCGGTTCAAATTGACCAAAATACAAGGACTAATATAACTAAAAGTAAATACATTCAAGTATTACTTGAGATGATCAATTTGGTACATAAGAAAACCCCTGCTTCAGGGAGTAGATTAAATAAACAGCTGTATATATAATTGTACTTCTGGATGTAGGTATTTGACCTATAGAGCATAATTTCTAGTGGACTTGCATCTGGTCTGGGAAATAGTATCATAATGATTCAGGTTGTCATGTGGCACCACTGAGAACCCATAGCAAATTCATGATCCATCTCCTTGAAAACAGGATATGATAGAATTAGAAAAAGATAAGTTCTCAACTAGTCTCAACACACTGAATTTGATAGTTGTTTAACTTCCTCACTAAAATTATCTAATTTTATTTCTGCACAAACATAATATTCCTATGCTTTCAAAAAAATGTATCCAACTAATATTACTAATTACAGATTTATTGCAATTTTTCCTTGCCAAGATAATGAGGAAAATTGCATATGGTCCACTCTTAAATTATATATTGGTGAAAAATAAATTTTCTTTCTATCAATCATGATTTTTCCTCAATGCACTATATAATTTGTGATTCATTTCAAGTCTCTGAATTGTTTTTGCTGTCATTGGTATATTAAAATTTGCCAGCAAGACTTGTATAGACTTTGGTTAGAAAGAAAAGATAGCATTTCATATATTAATGTATACTAATAGAAAATGCATTTTAAAGTCATTAATTAATTAATGCTATTCAAAGGCATAGAGAGACAATATCAGGAAAAAAGGTAGTGTGATTACTGAATGAAAATAAAATATAATGGGGACTTCCTGTTATTAGAGAATTTCACATAACATTTTTGTCCAAAAACCTAAAGTACAAAGTCATCTTCTGGACCCACTGTGTAAAAGACTATCATGGCTCACACTATACTGCTCTCAAAATACAATCACAGAATACAACTTTCTGGGCAGTACAGCTCTCATCAGTTGCAAATACTTTGATTACGCTAAATTAGTAAGAGATTATTAAAGACAATGAAAAAGTAATAGGTTTCCAGCATTCTCCATGTATGATGATATATGGCATGCCACATATTTTCCTTTCTTTGTATTCTTACAGTTTCATGTTCTTTTCTCACCATCAGCCTTGTCCTTTTTTCACTCTTTTTCTTCTATAAGACCTTCAGCACTGTCTTGGTAACTTTTCTTTCATTGCTGAGACAAAATACACAACACCCAAAATTAGGGAAGGAAAGGTTTATTTCTTACAGTTTGGAGGTTTCAGTTCATATCCAGCTGGCTCCAAAGCAGGTTGATGTGGCTGAGGGGGCAGCTGTTCATGGCAGCTCACAAGCTGCAAGAGCAAAACAGGGCAGAAGAGCAGCAAAACAGGCTAAAAACTTGCCTTATATAGTATGCAGGCTCCACCCCTGGATGGGGGCAGCACTCACACTGATAATCCCAGCACTAAACCCAGCACTAGGCAATGAATCAATCACAAATGCTAGATTCAGCTGCTTCCATGACTACATGAGGCTTGTGGGGGGCCACCTATATACAAACGATAGCAAGCACTTCTTGAAAGCATTGTGTACATTAGTGATCCTTGTAGTCTCTCCAGCAGTCCTGACAGTGATATGCACTGGGTAGGCACTGGGCAGGAACTTACTGCCTACTATATTCATAGAATTCTGTTGCTTTCTGTTTGCATGGTTTTGTCATACAATCTGCCTGCTCTGCTCTGCAGGTAGTCTATCATCGTACATTTGCAGGCATCTTTCAGTCAAGGGGGTTCACATACTGATGGACTTCTACCTTCAATGTAGCATCCTTTCTCCCAGAAATCTGGAAAGTTAGGAAACTGAATTGTTTACTTCCAGCCTTGTTAGCAGCATCTACAGGTCTAGGATGTGTGTTTGTTCATCCTTCTTTAAACTGAGGCCTGTGCTTTGCTACTGGGTAGGATTACCACTCTTGTGCCTTTGGAACTTTCTATTGGATTTCTGACATCTTTAAAGACTACTAGTTATCCTTATGTGAAAATATTCATTGAGAAACAACAAACTGGTGGATTTCCAGAGCTTTCTGTTTGTGCCTCAACTAGCTCATAAATGTGAGGCTATATGAAATAGTACGTATGAATTAAATTCTCTCAATAATTCATATGGCTCAACATGAAATCATGCTGCAGAAATCACTAAAAAGTCTGAATAAATACTTGTCCACTTGCTTTCCAGCCCCCATCTGTTCCAGGAGCTCCAGGCAGATTTGATGAGACAGTTGCCTCTATGGCAAAAAAGCAGAAGAAAAGTGCTACATTATTTGTATTAAGGAGAAAAGATATTGGCTCCTAATTGGACTCTGATTTGGGTTAATTATCTGTTATACAAAAAAAATTATCTGCTGTACAGTCATCCTCATGAACAAATGAATAATTCGCATTGTTTGTTGTTGTTGTTGTTTTCTTTGTTTTGAGATGGAGTCTTGGTATGTCATGTGTGCTAGCCTTAAACTCCCTTTTGTATCCTAGCCTGGCCTTAAATTCATGATGATCCACCTGCCTAAGCTCCAGAGTGCTGTGATTGCAGGCATGTGCCAGCAGGCCCAGCATACATATTGTATTTAACTAACCAGAATAAGAACTTGTCTCTTTTTTTCTTTTTTTTCCTTTCCTCTCCCCCCCCTTTTCTTTTTTTCTTTTTTTTTTTTTTTTTTTGGTGTGCTTTTTATTTAACTGTATATTTGCAGTATAAAATAAT